>JASAOG010000204.1:210000-392500 GCA_030265305.1 Biomphalaria pfeifferi
CAAAATAATTAATTACAAATAGTTAATTAACTAAGTAGATAACTTTTAGCGTGTCCCGAAAGGGAAAAAGACGCTATTAGTTTTGTGTGGCATGTCCGTCCGTCCGTCCATTCCGTTTAGATCTCGTAAACTAGAAAAGATAGTGAAAATCTGACATCATAATATTTTAAATCATTGAAAATTCTGATGCAACGGCTACTTATTTCTTTTCTGAAAGCGAAAAATCTAATTTTTAAAATCACTTATGCAAGCAGTTTTTTTTCATAAAAAATACACCACTTTTACAACTATTCACTATTAATAGTAACAAACACGGGAGGCTTTTTAGTAGGCGACGTTACAATTTACCATATTTCTATCACATCTATGCAAACGGTTTTAGATTTTTTGTCAAAATTTATATTATTACATTTGTATTGCTAAGTTATGTAAGTTCTGTTATAATATTTACTGAAAAAAATGTTCATTTTTTTTATAGAGAAAAAATCTATTTAGTATGCATTTAAGTTGAAGATAATTAAAAACAACAATTAATAAGTAGTTTTTCATATTATAGCGTGAACTGTAGCGATATGACCACATAAAGGATTTTTTTTTTCTTGAAGAATAAGAGATTCACCCTTTACAAAACAATTAGATAAATTTGATATTCATTATCCGAATTCAGTTAGGACAAGTTCACATATGACTTCACATTCACTTTCACCTATCCTTTGGTCTGCTGGATCGTTGGAGAATCACACAGGATCTGTCAACCTTCTTTCTCCATTCTTCTCTGTCATTTGTCTTTGATAGAATTTAATTCTGATGTTCTTTCTGAAAATATTGAAACCTGCTTTTTTACTTGCCTGGGTGAACCACTTCGGGGGACACAAACTGTATTTGTAACCTTGTTTACATTGTTTTCAGGTAAAAGAAATAATTGTGCAACACAGTGATGCCCAACCTAATTCAATCTTCGGGCCATTTTAATTTCCAACTCTAGTGTCGCGGGCCACATGATGAAAAAGATTAAAAAAAAAAAACTTATTAAAATTGACCTGAAACTATTTTATTTCAAACCCGAGAATCTTGTACCTTGAATTATTGGGAATTTGAATGTTCTCTTTACACTTTTAAAAATGGCGTAAGTACTGTTTATATTTTGCTGTTCTTGTTCTTTTTTTTAAACAGCCTCAGACTTTCTTTATAAAAACAAACATGTTGGCCAGCAATTGTAACGTGTTCTACAAAAAAGTAAACATCCGTTCACTTTTCCTAGTAGATGCTATAGTTCTATTTCATGAACGCACAAATGTTAAATGCCTTGTTAGTAATCCATTAGAAAAAGTTGACGGCCCTAACGTAGGTAAAGATACATTTTGAACATTTTTTTGGGGGAGGGGGAATTTCTGTATTTCGTGCTGACGTTTCGGCGGGTCGGATGGAAGCACGTCGCGGGCCGGATCTGGCATCACTGGTGCAACATTTCTGCTTAATCTAGAAATAACGTATACAAACTTTTTACCAGACAGACAGAGTGAGGTGATATAAGCTTTGTAAAAACATTATTTGGGAACAGCGTCATTGTTACATTCTCATATTTCCTGAAATAGAAGCGACTTCCTGGGTAACTCTGATAAGGGAAGTGTGGAATCCGAGATGAAATGAATGCAAAACGATTGCATTGATCACCAGATACTTACGAATTATCTACAACTAAAGCAGGTGTCCAGATTTGGTCGTTTTTGAATTGTAGAATTGGGATACCACCATAACTTCCTGGCACCCACATTAGTCGAGTATCTGACCATGTCTAGGGAAATAACAAAATGTAACTTTTATTAAATTTTATTCCAAGCAATAAAAATAATGTGAGTAAAGTGAGTCCTCACCAGAGGTGGTCTTAGCAGTACTCGGGGCCCCGCCCCGAGCAAGTGTCATACGCGGGCCCGGGTGCCGTAAGAGTAGACTATATATACCGTATCAAACCATGCCAAAAACGAGTTAGTCCCCTCTAATGCAATGGGCCTGATTATAGTTACAAAATACCTTACAGGTACTTGTAATACGGTATTTTATTTTTGAAGACCTTTCATCGTAATTTGTATCATATACATACCGGAAAAGGCTTCCAAAATATTCCGTAACAAGTCCACGTTTATAAAACTGGTCTGGTTTCCGAAGCTACCAGTTGCAAGGGAATATCACTATCGCGGGGCCCCTCTTCAGGTGCGGGACTTTGGGCGGTTACCCCCTCTCCATCCCACAATGAAACATGCTTATCGACACATTTACAGGTCCTTAATCCCATCGTTAAGCGAAAACTCAGTGTAATTCTATAATGCAGTGTGGAAAAATTTGTTTACTTTTTTATTAAAGAGATTAATTCATGCAGTGGCCTACTAGTTAATTATTCCAGTAGTTCGTGGAACACCTAGTCAGGCCTCGCGGGACACTAGGGAAAATAGTTTAAGAAACACTGCTATAATGTAATGAATGAACGTTTGAACCACAATGTCGTCTGTATACCATGCTTTTTATCAGAGTTAGCCCAGTTGAACTTTAAGTGAAAAACTGCAATAGTGTGTAAAAGAAACACATTCTGTCGTAGATCTTCTAGAAGATTAATAACCGAGTAATCAATTCTTTCTAAATTCATTCTTTGTTTAGGATAACACTCACGTTATTGATTGTAAATTGAGAAAAGGGGTTGGGGGATTAACTCTGAAACAGAAGAGCAATTTAGGGTAATTATTTTTTATGATTTATTTTGAATAATAGGATAATAAAATGAGCTTGTTGAAAAATCATAGTATTGCATATCAAGTAGACCTTAGACAACATAACCAACTCTCTGTACGGCAGTGCTAACAACTGAAATAGAACAGCACACTATTTTTCCTTGGCACACTTTGCAAAAGAGCTCACAGCTCAGCAGCCAAAAGCTGGCTAGAAGAAGAAGAAGAATTGACTGATAAGTTTAAAGCTTTTTTAATGATTATTGCGCCTTAGACCAAATCATCCTGAAGGGGGTGGCGACGGGCAGGGATCGAACTCTGGACCATCAAATCCGAGGTGTGGAGCACACAATGTTACATCCAACAAATTGGTAGTTTGGCAGAAAGAGTAAAATATAGTTATTAGACCTTCTAAAACAGTGTTTCTCAAACTAGGGTACGCGGACCCCTAGTGGTCCGCGAGACGACCGAAAGGGGTCAACAGAAAGATGAAAATTGCGCACAATGAAATTTAAAAAAAACACGTTAATTCAATTATATAACTTGAATAATAATCACCTCATCCATCACTTTTGTTTAATATGTCTATTACGAACTTTACTAAGAGAACCAAATTCTTATCTTATCTTATATAATACAGACCTTACTTCAAAAAAGAAGATGATTACGTCCTACGCGTCATGCATTCAGTCATGCATGTTAACCAATGATCCAAACTCCGCCAAGTCACTGGTTTTTCCTGGCTAGCTCAGGCAACCCATTCCATGCTCTAATAGTACTAGGGAAGAAGGAGTTTAGTACAAATTTGTCCTAGCATATGGGATGAGAAATGTACCTTTATCTTTGTGTCTTTCTGAGCATTTTATTCAATTTTGTTTTTGTATTTGAAGATTATGGTTCAGCGTTTTATGTATAATTGCTACTTTACTTTTGAGTCTTCTGAAGATTTGAAGACATTCTTCACTTGCTTCACTGGGTGTTGAACTCTTTTGCACTTGAACTCACTTGAAATATCGGGTCATTGTAAACAAGTTCCCATCTTCTTGTTTGGTACGACGTGGATTCATTGCCGTAATAAACCTCCTCACAAATAAGAGAAATGTGTTCTCTTTGATCCGGAAATATATACACGCATAGAATCTCTTGAACCTTATCCAAGTCATTATTTTTTCTATATTCCATTTTTGGGGGGGGGGGGGGCAGGTGTAATCTCAATAAACCCTCCTTCAGCTAAAATGTTTTTTTTTTTGTTTTTTTTAACTTATATAATATAATTTATGTTGCTTTTTTTAAATTTCGGGGTCCGTGGGCAAGATTTGACTATATAAAGGGGTCCCCGCGTCTAAAATAGTTTGAGTTTTAAAACATGTTATGTCTGGTTCAATATCAGATACATCTATGATTTTACATGAGATTTATATTTACCATTAGCCACCATCCTGATATTCCGAACTGCTGGTTCTTTATATCCTGTAAAAGACAAAGTAGTCAATATGAAGAACTTAAGAAAATAGATCAAGTGACCAAACGGATTTCAAACTGGGACAGCGTTCATGAACAGAAAAACAAATCAGCTACACATAAGGACATCGTCCCTAGTGGAAATTTTCATACATGTCGGAAAAACTATAAATAAGCAAGCTTTTTGGTGTATCCGGTGTACGAACTACAGAAAGTGTTGATAAACTCTGTTTTTTTTTTGGTGCATACTATGATCAGTGACTGCAGAATCTTTTTTTTTTCAGCTCATCCGTTTGTCACTTTTAAAGTTCAATTTAGCGTCCTTGACATTGTGTAGTTTAGCGTCCTTGACATTGTGTAGTTTAGCGTCCTTGACATTGTGTAGTTTAGCGTCCTAGACATTGTCTAGCGTGAACAATCTCCAATAAAACAGTTTTTGTTTTAATGGATTTTTTTTTATTCACGAAGGAAAATCCATAAATAGCAATCTTTTTGGTGTATCCAAACAAAACAACTTTTGAATGGCCCCGGTCTTACTTAAACATAGTAGATTTGTTTTGTTTTACATTTGAGTTTCAATATGGCGACCTTGACCTTGTTCATTCTAGTTCTAAATCGATCCCAAACTTCTCCTTTTCTTTATATCACCATCACATCTCTCTCTCCCTGCTCTCTCTCTGCTCTCTCTCTCTGCTCTCTCTGCTCTATCTCCTCTCTCTGCTCTCTCTCTGCTCTCTCTCTGCTCTCTCTCTGCTCTCTCTCTCTGCTCGCTCTCTGCTCTCTCTCTGCTCTCTCTGCTCTCTCTCTGCTCTCTCACTCTGCTCTCTCTCTCCTCTCTCTGCTCTCTCTCTGCTCTCTCTCTCTGCTCTCTCTCTGCTCTCTCTCTGCTCTCTCTCTGCTCTCTCTCCTCTCTCTGCTCTCTCTCTGCTCTCTCTCTGCTCTCTCTGCTCTCTCTCTGCTCTCTCTCCTCTCTCTCTGCTCTCTCTGCTCTCTCTCTGCTCTCTCTTTACTCTCTCTCTGCTCTCTCTCTCTGCTCTTTCTCTGCTCTCTCTCTGCTCTCTCTCTCCTCTCTCTTTCCTCTCTCTCTCCCTGCTCTCTCTCCTCTCTCTCTCCCTGCTCTCTCTCCTCTCTCTCTGCTCTCTCTCTGCTCTCTCCTCTCTCTCTGCTCTCTCTCTGCTCTCTGCTCTCTCTATGCTCTCTCTCTCTCTGCTTTTCTCTCCTCTCTCTCTCCTCTTTCTTTCTCCTCTCTCTCTCCTCTCTCTCTCTCCTCTCTCTCTGCTCTCTCTCTGCTCTCTCTCCTCTCTCTCTCCCTGCTCTCTCTCCTCTCTCTCTCCTCTTTCTCTCCTCTCTCTCTCCTCTCTCTGCTCTCTCTCTGCTCTCTCTCCTCTCTCTCTGCTCTCTCTGCTCTCTCTCTCCTCTCTCTGCTCTCTCTCTGCTCTCTCTCTGCTCTCTCTCTCTCTGCTCTTTCTCTGCTCTCTCTCTGCTCTCTCTCTCATCTCTCTTTCCTCTCTCTCTCCCTGCTCTCTCTCCTCTCTCTCTCCCTGCTCTCTCTCCTCTCTCTCTGCTCTCTCTCTGCTCTCTGCTCTCTCTCTGCTCTCTCTCTCTGCTTTTCTCTCCTCTCTCTCTCCTCTCTCTTTCTCCTCTCTCTCTCCTCTCTCTCTCTCCTCTCTCTCTGCTCTCTCTCTGCTCTCTCTCTCTCTGCTCTTTCACCTCTCTCTCTGCTCTCTCTGCTCTCTCTGCTCTCTCTCTGCTCTCTCTTTCTCCTCTCTCTCTCCTCTCTCTCTGCTCTCTCTGCTCTCTCTCTGCTCTCTCTCTGCTCTTTCTCCTCTCTCCCTGCTCTCTCTCCTCTCTCTCTGCTCTCTCTCCTCTCTCTCTGCTCTCTCTCTGCTCTCTGCTCTCTCTATGCTCTCTCTCTGCTTTTCTCTCCTCTCTCTCTCCTCTCTCTTTCTCCTCTCTCTCTCCTCTCTCTCTCTCTCCTCTCTCTCTGCTCTCTCTCTGCTCTCTCTCTCTCTGCTCTTTCACCTCTCTCTCTGCTCTCTCTGCTCTCTCTGCTCTCTCTCTGCTCTCTCTTTCTCCTCTCTCTCTCCTCTCTCTCTGCTCTCTCTGCTCTCTCTCTGCTCTCTCTCTGCTCTTTCTCCTCTCTCTCTGCTCTCTCTGCTCTCTCTCTCCTCTCTCTCTCTCCTCTCCTCTCTCCCCCCTCTCTCTCTGACACACAGAATTATACTTTTCTCACAAAATAAATTATATTTCAGTCACTTAAAAGGTATCCTTCTTTCACAAAACGAATTATACTTCTGTCACTAAAATAGTATAATTCTTTCACACAACAATTAAAACTTCTGTCACAAAACAAGTTATAATTGATACTCACTACTGAGGTTATGGCGATGGCTTGAAATGACAAACTGACTTTTACAGTTGCCTCGGGACGTATCGTGTAGGTGTAGTTCTCCAACAGATTAGACCTAAGGTCAGTCTCCTCTGATATTGAGAACGCCAGTAATGATCCAAAGCGCAAACAAACTTAAAAATAAAGGAAAAGATAATGACAAGCTATATAAGACTACTGTAGACATGACACTACCTTATTGGATGATGTTCCCTTTAAAGAATCATCCGAGTTTGTTCCCTCTAAATACATTTTATAAAAATGTAGTACTCATTAATAAGGCTTGTCTTCTTCACTCTCACCTATTGAACCATTGGGGCACCACGCAAGATCTTTTGACCATCTTTCTCCATTCCTCTTTGTCTTTTGCCTGGATAGAATTTCTTTCAATGTCTTCTTGTCTGACTATAAAAGTACCTCACGTGGACGCCCAGTCTTAATTGTTATCTAGATATTTTGTCACATCGTATGCAAAAAAAAAACCTTTGTGGTTGATTTATGCTATTTCCCACGGTCCACGGCTGTAATCGGTAGTATCTTTCCTCTGGGTCTCAAATGTTTAATCGCATAGTGCTTAAAAAGTATTGAAGCTTACCGGAAGCATGGTATTCAGGAATAGGCTATTACGAAAAATGTAAAATGTATTTAAGCTATTTTATAAAAGTTAAAGAAAAAAGGGACCAATCAGGACACTCCTTAGGGCCCTTTTATAGGCAGAATATTATAGGATCTTCAAAGCGGTAAATTCGGTGGTGGCCTGCTGGCCCATTAGGTTCCTTCCCACCGGGCCTTTGCCCGAATGGTCATATAGCGAGTCCGCCCCTGCTTTTTAGAAAGCTTATATCAACTCACTCTGTTAATCTAAAAGTGGGAGGTGGGAGAAATAACGTGTACAAGATTCCACTTGGAGTGGATGTAAGCTTTGTGAAACAAGACAAATGTAAAAATACTATAAAATAACAACAACAACAAACAAAGCTTATGTTAACTGTAATTCTATCAATTAGTTAGAAATCAGTCAAGTAACCGCAACAACTCAAGGACCTATATAATCTTATCTTATCTGATAAAATACAGACGATACGATATCACAAAACCAGATCGAGTCATCCTGTATATAACAATATCTTTACACACAAAAAAGCCATTCAAATGCACAAATAGAGGCAATTTATCATGGCTATAGATATATTTCAAGATACTTTTTTTAAATAGGGACTTTCTGACCCCCTATTGCTAATAGGCTCGGCCAAGACTCCACTGACTGTAAAATCTGTAAAATATCGTTTATAAACGATAGGGTTAGAAATAATCCGTACGTTTTATAGTGTCACGATTATTATTCCATCTTTTAAAGGCATTATTGTCATTAAAAGCGGCCTAAACGACAGCTATCTTACCGCTATCGGATAATGGACCACAGGGCATTTGATTATAGTATCTTTTAGTGTTAAAATGCTATTAATTACAATTTATTTACACCTTTTTTGAAACAACAATTAATACATTTAAATTTCTGATTACAATGCTTCTCTATTTACTATAGCTTGGGGTTTTTAAACCTTAAAATACTACACATTGACAATGCAATGTGAAATTAGGTAATCATGAAATTAATGGTGGTGTCTGAATTGTAAATCGCTTGGTTTCCTAACAGAGAGTTTCAAAATGAAATCTCGGGTAGACAAAGAGTTTGAGATTTTAACATGCTCCTGAGTTTGCCTTACCTTAATGGGTACAGGCATTTGAACATTTTGCTGGCCACATGACACCATCGTCACACGTCGGTCACAGAAACATAACCTTAACATTATCTGAGAGGAGAGAGAGAGGGAGAGAGGAGAGAGAGGAGAGAGAGAGAGGAGAGAGAGAGGAGAGAGAGGAGAGGGAGAAGAGAGAGAGAGAGAAGAGAGAGCGGAGAGAGAGAGAGGAGAGAGAGAAGAGAGAGAGGAGAGAGAGAGGGAGAGAGGAGAGAGAGAGGGAGAGAGGAGAGAGAGGAGAGAGAGAAGAGAGAGAGGAGAGAGAGGAGAGAGTGAAGAGAGAGCGGAGAGAGAGAGGAGAGAGAGGAGAGGGAGAAGAGAGAGAGAAGAGAGAGCGGAGAGAGAGAGGAGAGAGAGAAGAGAGAGAGATGAGAGAGAGAAGAGAGAGAGGAAAGAGAGAGAGGAAAGAGAGAGAGAGAGGAGAGAGAGGAGTAAAGAGAGAGGAGAGAGAAAGGAGAGAGAGAGGAGAGAGAGAGGAGAGAGAGAGAGTGAGATAGGAGAGAGAGAGGAGAGAGAGAGAGGAGCAGATAATGATCGCAAGGTCTGAAAGGGTTCACTTTTACACGATCCTTTTTTTTTTGTTTTTACGCCCAAAATCCTGTTTTAGATTCATCCGAGTTATGTTCACATTGATGCGAATTTTAAAGAACTTTAATAAGAAATACAGTAAGTTATTAGGTAATAGCTTAGTGCTTAGTATTACACAGTGGCGTACCAAGGTGCTGGTGGGCTAAGGTTCAAAAAAGATGATGCTGGCCCCCTAGGAAATGACAAAACAAATGGAGTTATGTTTCAGTATCCTTACAAAAAGACATTAAAATGCAAAGAAGTTTATAACGATTCCAAGGATTAAGGATAAGTGCAGTGTTCCACTTGACCACGATGACCCATTCTCGACTTGCATAACGTTTTACATCTGACTCAGACAAAGCTGCTGTACGTCGAGAGTCTTATTTGATACTTCTTTACATCTTCTGGGCCTGTCTTCTACAAGGACTTTCTTCTGCGCCTGACTTCTACAAGGACTTTCTTCTGCGCCTGACTTCTACAAGGACTTTCTTCTGCGCCTGACTTCTACAAGGACTTTCTTCTGCGCCTGTCTTCTACAATACTTTCTTCTGCGCCTGTCTTCTACAAGGACTTTCTTCTGCGCCTGTCTTCTACAAGGACTTTCTTCTGCGCCTGTCTTTTACAAGGACTTTCTTCTGCGCCTGTCTTCAACAAGGACTTTCTTAGTGCCTCATATGTGTCTCCACCGTGAGACCTCTCCATCTGCTGCCAGCTATTTTCCTCTAAGCCAGTGAGAGCTAAGTGGCGCTTGAGTTGATCTTTATAGCGCTTACGTGGTGCGGAAGAAGGGGGGAAAGGAGAAGTAACCTCTGTTACGCCGTCCTCTTTTAAACTCATCAAAGAAGATCGCTTCGTTTTTGGCACGATGTAGTCCCAAATGCAGGATAAGTGTCTGACCCATCGCAGCTGTCGAATGGTAAGTAGCGATTCTATAAATACTAAAGCTGTATACAAATCACCCCCTATATAAATATTTAAAAAAGAATCTGACCGTAAACCTGTTTTCCTAGAGGCCTTTCTGAGCCCCTAATGCTAATGAGCCCTTTTATCTCACTCTTGCTACTCCACTGACTGTAAAATCTCGTTTTTAATCGTTGCGATGAGTAACACTCACTTAGGGACCTCAAACACTATCAAATCTTTTAATTACATTACTGTCTTTAAAAACGGTCCGAAACGGCAGCAATCTCACCCTTTGCAAAATATGTAGATTCTCCTTTTTATTGAAGACAAGCCTTATTTTTAATGCTATATTATAAACAAGCAAAATATATAAAATCCTTTAAGAAAAACAACAAAGCTTATCTAAAGGGGAGAATTCCGACCTTAAAACTATATCTATCAATATTTTACAAATTATTTCCCTTATTCGATATCAAACAAAATAATTAATTAACTGATGAAGTATTTTTTTTTTGTATTGGTTCCTGTTTTGTAAGTTACAATAAAGAATTATTTAAAGTAAGGGAGAAATTAAACAATTATTTAAAGGACTAAACCCAACAAATTTAGCCATACTAGTGAATACTGAAGGATTAGTTTCCTTTGCTTGTATGAAATAAAATAAATAATTACCATTAATTAATTGACTGATTGGCTACTTTTTATTTTATTGACTCATGTCATGTCTAAGCCAATGTATAATTGTGTGAAGTTTTAACTTAATCCGAGAATGAGTGTGGGAGAAATAACGTGCACACATTTTTTCCCAGACAGACAAACAGAGTGAATTGATATAAGAATTGTAATAATACAGTTTTAACTTAATCCGAGAATGAGTGTGGGAGAAATAACGTGCACACATTTTTTACCAGACAGACAAACAGAGTGAATTGATATAAGCATTGTAATAATACAGTTTTAACTTAATCCGAGAATGAGTGTGGGAGAAATAACGTGCACACATTTTTTACCAGACAGACAAACAGAGTGAATTGATATAAGCATTGTAATAATACAGTATGAATGTCTAGTTTACTCTATTATTTGGATATATATGTTACTTGTTCTGCGCAAACACCAAAAGCCAATACTGGGTCTTCAAGAAAGCCATCAAAATGTCAGAACGCAATCTTTCTGTGGGTGTGCATTTCTTTACACTTGATTGACTTTCGGTACGACCATACATTTAGTGACGTGTTTATTAACAGAATGTGGCGTGACAATATCACTCTTATTTTGTAAACCTCTTTTTTTTTTTTATAATTCAGTCGAATCCACTTAATGGGATACATCGGGACGCGATCTTTTGGCACCTAATAACCGGCTGGTCCAATAATCCGTATTCGAGTGTATTATAGGAATTGTTTCATTACTTTTAGGATTCAGTTCGAAAGAGCAGCTAGTCTGATTAAACGGTACATCGATTAAAGGGATTCGAGTGTCTAATTGAAAGTGTGTTTTTTTTACCCATGATTAATGTGTCAAGCAGCAACAAAGGTTATCCAGTTCCAGGGATGGATAATAACGGCTGTGAGTGGATATAAGCCTATGCTTGACTAGGATGTAATCACGAAACAAGGTAAAATATAGGAACAGAATGATTCATTTTAAGTAGCAATGCTACTTCTAACGTTTCATTCATAAAGATGTCTACCACTTGTACTCTAACTTAAAAGCTATTTTTGGAGCTTATCAATGTTGCGTAGACTACATCATGACATATCATATTTTCATTAGTACAACACAATAGGAGAGGCAAGCACTTCAGGATGCTTGAGAGATGACAGGAAAAGGGGAAAAAGAAAGGGATGGTGGGATTGAATTAAGATGAGGGTGAGAGAGAGAGAGAGAGAGAGAGGGAGGGAGGAGATCAATGTAAAGGAGATGTGGTGAAAGCAAGAGACAGTGAGATAGAGAGAAAGAAAGAGAGAGGAAGAGTGAGGAAGAAACAGAATGAGGGACGGACATAAATCGGGAGAGAGAGAGTGAGAGAAAGAAGGAGAAATGGGTGTAGAGAGAGATGTGGCACCTTCACGGTGTCGAAAAAATATGAACGCATGAGAAAATAAAGATAATTATGAGCGGTATAATATAGGTTGAAACTTACATGCATAAAATATGTCAGTACTTTTAAACAAGAACCATACCTAATCAAAAGTTGGTAGTTTAAACTTTAGTCTTACCTAAAATACAAATTATCAGCACGAAACTGCTTGAAATCATTTTAATCCTTTAAGTATTTGGTCTTAGACTCATGCCTTGCTGTCTTCTATAAGACTCATAACTGTCAGTTTGGTTCCACTTGAGGAAAAAAAAATAAAGGTCTTTAAGCGAA
Source organism: Biomphalaria pfeifferi (assembly GCA_030265305.1). Classification (NCBI taxonomy): domain Eukaryota; kingdom Metazoa; phylum Mollusca; class Gastropoda; family Planorbidae; genus Biomphalaria; species Biomphalaria pfeifferi. The sequence continues at coordinate 222,178 of JASAOG010000204.1, forward strand.
TCAGTAAAAAAAAAAAAAAAAGTCACCCTTAAAAAGTTACACAAAGCTTCTGTATCTACTTGCTTCTGTGTTTCTTTTCAGATATGCACTGACAGTTATTGAAGCAATACCTTTGATTTGCTTCGCTTCATTGATTAGCGAAAAATCACGTCATGTGTGACGCCATCGTTTTCTGTGTACACAAAACCAATTTGGCGAATCCTGTAATTATGCCACGCGACCCCATGCTGCACTGGCCTAGACAGTAACAAATACAACAGAAGGAGCTATAAAGCAAGATTTTATAAAAATGTTTACATTACTATCCCGTCAATATTTAGTTCATACATTAATCTAGTTTGCCTTTTAACGATAATTGTGGTCGTGTGGTAATCGCTTTAGACAGCAGTCACGGTGGTCCAGAGTTTAAACCCTGTCCGCTTCCACAACCTGCGATTTACCTTTTACTATTACCTATCCCTTAATCTGTTGGACCGCTGGGGCACCATGCAAGATCTGTCGAGCGTCTTTCTCCATTCTTCTCTGTCTTTTGCCTTAGAACCTCTCCTCTTTCAATGGCAGGCCCGTCCATTCTTTTATGTTGTCCTCGCATCGCTTTCTCTGTCTATCTCTTCTTCCCCCCCCCCCGGCACTGTTCCCTGAAGAAAGGTGTTTGCCAGCCTCGAAGACCTTGTAATATGGCCATACTCCGGACTAAAAAGGTAACAGGTCCTACTTCTCATTCTGGAAGACACGTTCGAACTTATAAAACCACACACACAGTTCATTGGAGATTTAAACTAAATAATGTCGAGGACGCTAAATGGGACGTCACGGTTGCCAACTAAATATAGAAATCGGACAATAATTTTAACTATATCTTATTGCGTAGCAGTCTATCTTCGTATCGAATCTTTTTTAGGTCTGCTTTAGGTAGTTTGTTTTTAATTAAGTCTCAAGTCATTGAGTGAAGGTATTCTATTTCCTCTGTATAGACATTATCTTGTGCTTCTAACAGAAGAGCTTAGGAGGTTTGATTCTGCAGGGCTAAAATGTACACACGAATTATTTCATACCTTTAAAAAAAGACCTAGTTTATCAACTTTTCCCTTATTTAGTACACCGGATACACCAAAAAGCGAGCTATATATAGTTTTTCCGCCATATATGAAAATGTTGAATGAAACAAGTTCACCATCAACGATAATTACCGTTCAAAACTAGATCTGCATCATTCTTTTGTATAGTGAATCTTTCATGTTTAACTAACCCTCAGGTCGCTATGGTACAACCTCTTTTGTAAACTAGTGAGGGAGAGGGGGTTTCCGCGCTGCTCTTTAGGCGCTCAGCAAATACAACTCAGCTCAAGTCGGGTTTCAAGCTCCAGGTCTTCTTGCCTCTTAGCCACAACAGACTATTGTCTGCGGGCCATATCCGGCCCTTAAAAGCGGTATTGTCACACTCCTCGAGACTTCTGCCCACATAATAAAGCTGCAGACTATCTGTAACATTGAGCTTGGACCGTGATACCTGGGCCGGAAATGTGTTTGGCCCACAGCTTAGGGATCACTTTACACTAGAAACATCCGCTGTCGCGAAAATCATGTGTTCACCGGGATTTGCCTGACTGCTAGTTTAATTTAAATTTTTTAAAATTGAAGTCAAAGTTAGAAACCTTTCTGTTTGTATCCATTGTAATAAAACTTTTATTTTTATAGTTAAATGTAAAACATAAGTTATCTGTAAAGGTCATCTGTTTCTATGGTCCACGATATCATCAGAGATTTATTTAGCCCCCTGACACCACAATCCTCCCCCCCCCCCTGAGGAAATTATTTTATTCCCCCCCCCCCTCAGAGGGGGATCAGAGTAACACTAAGTTGCTTTAAAAGAAGAAATAAAGGAAATAAAATTGTATGTTGTATAATAATTATTTCGGTTTTCCACCGTCCGGTTTTTGACATCCCTACTTTTGGTATCCCGGGAAAATCGTTAATTATAGATGAAAGGGAAAATAATAAAAGTGTAAACATGAAGCGGCAATTATCGATGTTCAGCTTTGCCAAAAAAATTCGGTCAGTACTTTAGTCCTTAGGCCAGAAACTTAGCCCTTCCACTTTTCCTAATATAGGTTGGTCACCTACTTATAGTGCCCTTCATAATAAGAAGATATAAGAAATATTCATTTGCTGATTGACTTTCCAAAATAGAATAATTAACGTTATTTCTTTTAGCAGCTTATACTGAGCATAATCATTTGAAATAGAGTATAAATATATGTTACTACCACTATTGTGTTTGAAGTGTTTACATTTGTTCAAACTAGCTATTGATAAAGCTTTGGCATGTGCGATTTTTCATAGTCATACACACGTCCACAACTCCATACGATTTTATTCCGGTCAATCATCGTCATACAGGCTGTTATTTGTGTAAATTAAATTAAAAATGCTTCAGAAATTTCATTTTGACACTGGTATTTTGCTTCAGCGTCTGGGGGACATCGTCCAGACCCCCTACCGGGGCTTTGCCCCTAGCCCCCTTTTAGGGAATCCCCCCCTGGGTTATGCCAACTCCCCCCCCTGAACCGAATTCCTGGATAAAACCCTGGGTATCATGCGACCAGCACAACGACCAACTGCCGTTACTTTTCACCAGGACTCAGAGGCGCCCTAAAACGTTCCTGAAATTGAACAATTCTAGCCCGGGACCCCCGATTAGGAAGCCAAGTGCTTTACCACTCAGCCACGTGCCTCCTCTATTATCAAAACACCTAGGCCTACTTATTTTGTAATCAATAAAAATATTTTAAAAAATAAAAGAAAATGTTATGCTGTATTATAAACTAATCCACACATAGTGATTAATTAGTTCTATTGTCTTGCCTATGATTAAAAAGCAGCTTTCCCTAAGACATGAAATTCTCTGTCTGTAAATTAAAATTTAGAGCCACTTAATTTACATTTGAATGATTCAGAATCAGGCCAGCCGCTGCAGGCTGAAATCCTAAACCCGATAGAAGGAGTAATTACGTAGCGTTCAATTCACACGATATAATGCACATAGATTGACACAAACAATTGACCTCCTTTCATTCAGTGTTCAGAGATCCCTGGTTATTGAACACGATTAGTGTAGGGCAGACATTATTTAGCCAAGAATTTGATCACATGATCTGCCGAGCAGGCGGATAAAAATAGAGCGATTGAGTCACGCAGGAATTTAAAAAAAAAAAGCTATTTCTAACTTTTTAATTTTAACGAGACTTCTGACGAGATTTTGTACAATAATTCCAAATGATAATAATAATAGTATTAATACTAATTTCTTGTTAAAATGACCAAAAAAAACCGGCTACCATTATTGACATCGCCGTACAACTGTCTCATATTTTAAGATAAACTGAAATGGAAAAACAGAAAATATGGGAACATAGACTTGGAGATTAAGCGTTTATGGAAGTTATCCAAAATAACAATATACCCCATTGTTACATCAACCGAGGGGATAATTATAACTGACCTCACCGATACCTCAAGGCCCTTAACATTCCAAAAGGGATTCTCGTTGCCTGTCAGAGGGCGGTACTGCTGCAGACCTTCCACATCCCCAGAAAGTTCCTCAGTGGATACTGATATAGGGACTACAATGAATTGTGTTTAAATTTGACCAGGTAGCGACAGAGAATGAATACTAGTTCATTTCTCACATAATAACAATATTGTTATAGAGTGTGAGTTAGTGTTTGTATAATATTTAGTATATATGTAGCTTCTCTTTTGTGGTCGAATATAAGCTTAGTGTTATGTCCTGTAAACTGAAGATTGTTAAGAAAAGTTGCCAACGACAGAGCTAGTCAGACTTTTTATTGGAACCCCATCTCACAAAAGGGAGACTTACTTACTTAGACTTAGATCCTCCCACGCCGTTCGGCGCATTGGGCGGCAAGCTGCCTCAACAAAGATCTGTCACTGGCAATCCTGAAGCATCTTCCCACCTTGTGTCCACAGCTCTGACGTTCTCCATGAAAGTGTGGCACCAAGTCATACGAGGGCGTCCTTGTACAGCAGAGAGGGAAAGACCAAATAGAATCAGGCGTCGCATTGTAGTAGATGAAGCTGACAGGACAGGAAACAGCTGGGAAGCCATTAAAAACTAGCAAGAGACGTGGAGAGTGGCATGGCTTTGTTTTCCATGAGGAACAAAAGAGCATATGAGACTGGCAAGTTCCAACAAGACTACAGAAATGTATTTGATATCCTTGAGGAACTGCCTTGGAGGCATCATGACAATGTTAATGAACATATGAAGGGTGTAACATGTCTACTCTACAAGCGCTTTCTGAATTTCATGTGATGTTATAATTCTCTGAGTCGCTTCGCTGTTTCAAGGCTATATCCTATGCTGAAATCGTCCTACTATACAACTTATGTTATTCCCTATAGTCTAAGCCCCTGGCAGTCAACAAGCTGCTACAGCCATTGCTGATATTAACCATAGAAAGAATGAACTAATTATAAACGTCATCATATGTAATTTCACGGTTGAAAAGGTTCAAAGTGCAATGTAGGCATTAATTAAAAATTTCATTTATTTTTAGTTGAATACAAAACTTACTAGAAATAAGACTGCTTTCAATTTACAATGGCGTTATGTCTCAACGTAATTTATAAGAAAAGGAGGTTTTAAACTTTAATGGTGGGCTAGGTGGCACACATAAATCCATTGAAAAAACATAAAAATTAATATTACATTGTTATATAATTATTATAACAATCTGAATTCATTTTCCTACTTACTGTGAAAACTTAGAATTGTCTACTCTTTAGATTACCTAGTCTCCACGACTAAGTCACAAGCAGTACAACAAGTGAACTGTTAATAAATCTCACTATGACCAAGATAAACAAATATCAGTCCTACTGCTAGTTCTATTTGTTTGAATTGTTTTAATTCAGGTGACTACTGCTGTGTTTGTTTATTTTTAATTAAACTTAAATCTCGTCTACAGGCGACATATTGATCCTCAGTCAAAATTAAACAGGTCAGTTTTCCGTACCGACTTTTAAAGTCAGGCAAGGGCGTTCAAATCGGCCTGGGCATTTCTTTGCAATCCGGACCGTAAATTGTATATCGTTTGATGGGCCTCCAATTCTAGGTCTACCGGTCCTCAAGAGTTCTATATCTTTAAAAGAAATATAGGGCTTATGTTGCTTTTAAATCGCTAAGTGTGTAGTCCCAAAAACGATGAAGCCTACTACTAGCACTGTCTACGGATGTAGGTTATTTCATTATTTCAGTAAATGTTTAAGATTAAAGTAGGTCCTATTACACTGCAGGGCATGGGCGTAGCCAGGATTTTTTTCGGGGGTGGTGGTGGTGTTTGGGGGTTCGCCGCCTAACATTATTTCCAGTATTGGAAGCCAACAAAATGCATATTTTGGGGTATCTACAGTGCATTATCCTGCTATTAAAAAAGTTTTATTTCAAAAACCTCATCTGCTATTCTTACTTACTTAGATCCTCATGCGCCGTTCGGCGCATTGGGCGCCAAGCTGCTTCCACAAAAAAATGTCACTGGCAATGTCTGAAGCCTCTTCCTACCTGCTCTGAGGTCCTCCAAGAAAGTGTGGCGCCAAGTTATACTAGGATTTCCCTGTTTGCGCTTTCCTCGTAATAGCCTCTATGTCATCGCAACTCTTATTATGCTAATTCATTTTGTCGGAGAACATGCTCCTCAATCTTCATGCGACGATCTGTCGTAACCTTACTAAGTGGTCGACTCCCAGTTCGGCAAAGAATTTCCTTGATTGAGTCCCGATCTCTATAACTGACTCCTAAAATCCGTCTTGCCATCTTTGTTGAGCCACATTTAATCTTTTTCTTAGACGACACTGCGCTTTGTTATAGGAGCCAGAAATTTGTATGATCTTTGGAATTAGGTGACTGTAGTTTGCTTTAGATTTTATATCGAAAAGGGAAGTTTTATCGTCAAAATCATCTGTTGGGGGGCTTTAAACTAACAAATCTCTGGAGTTTTTTTTAACAAATGCAAAAACCCCTTAGCTAAGCTCACAGAATTTGGTGAATTTAGTTTGCTTTAGAATAACATTAAAGACTGAGGTTTTCAACCTCAAAAATCTCTGTATAGAGATTTTAAACCCAAACCCATCTGGAGGGGTTTTAAAATTTAAAAAAAAATCACTCTTGTGGAAGGGGGTTTAAACTCAAGCACCTCCCCCCTTAGATCGGTTACGCTCAAAGAATTTTGAGTGTGTAATTAGCTTTTTTTTATATTGAAGAAATATTTTTTAGCATCAAACGCCGCTGAAGGGAGGTTTAAACTCAAAAACCGCTTTGGCTACGCTCATAGCATTTTGAGTGTGTAATTTGTTGTTTTGTTTTCACATTGAAGAGGAATATTTTTTTAGCATCGAACCCCCCTGAAGTGGGGTTTAAACTCAAAACCCTCTTTGGCTACGCTAATAATATTTTGAGTGCGTAATTTGCATTTTTTAAGCGGCCCCCAAAGGGGAAAAGACGCTATTAGTTTTGTAAGGCCTGTCTGTCCGTCTGTCCCACATCATGATATTTTAGATCATTTAAAGTTCTGATACAACGGCTACTTTTTTCTTTTCTGAAAGCGAAAAATGTAATTTTTTAAATCAATTATAATTGATTAAATCAATGAACATTTTTTGTCTATATATTTCAGGAGATTTGTATGAGTTTTCTAAAGATTTTAATAATTTCCAGATATTTCCAAGACTTTTTCGTATATTTTGCAATTTCAGGAGATTTCCAGGAGCTCCTATTAAATCGACATGAGGCTGCGGGAAATGTGTTATAAGTTATAAAATGGTTTAATTTAATAATTTATACACCTAGAATTAGCGTGGGTCCTATGAAAGTGCGGGCCCACTGCAGTCGCATAGGTTGCACTAGCCTAAGGCCGGCCGTGCAAAATAGCGGCGTATGCTACGCCGCCGGTCGACTAGCACTAAATAATACTAGTATTGTCATTTTGAACTTCGTGTTAAGGTTTATTATTTCAAACTTAAAATGTTTGTTTTACATGTTTAGGAAGTCTTTCCAGAAGTGAAGATTATGTGTGGTCCCACCGCACACATTTCGCAGGGCGACCAGGGATTCGACGAAGTGTGCAAGGGGAGGAGTGAGGCTGGCAGCGGACAGGGATCGAATCAGGTACCATAAAGACGCGAGCATGCTACTCTGCCTCATCGTGACGCTCGTGTGGAAACGGCCATTATAGGAAGTGGTTAGGCTAAATGGGTAGCAAAACAAAACTCCCGTGAGGGTGACCACGGGTAGGCGAGAGTCCACCCATTGCACGGAGTGGAGTTGAAAGAGAGCCCTTACGAACCTGTCGATAATCCATGCGCCGTTCCTCAAGGGACCGTTACATAAATGGCGAGTCTCCCACAGTTAGCTTGGTATAACAAAGGAAAATGGTGGAGGCTCCCGGTGCTCTCGACCTTCGGCCATGTCCAGCCAAGCATGCGTCCGGGGCCAAAGGCATCGGAAACAGCAATGCTTTACATAGGCATTGACTTGGGTCTCTCCCAAACAGAACGGTGGTTCAGACAGGTTTTTTTTTTTACTGTTTGACGCTTAAACAGTTTTTTTTTCAAACTTAGAGCTCGAAGGGCCTTCGGCTTAGCTCTTGGACAATCAAAACGGTACCATAAAGACGACACTCCAGGGCACTTACCACACGACCACGCAGCCATTCTGATTATTGTGAGCACTTTTTTTGAAACGCAGCCCAGTTTGTCTGAAGTGAATTCAATACAATGTTAAAGGACGTTTTTGGTCAAAACTTTCGTGGAAAAAAATATTCTAATATTGTAATAGAATTGAATACATTTTAAACTTATCAATGAGCAACTCTTGACATTTTTACTCACAAAAAAAAAGGTTTTTAAAACTTTACTCATAGAAGTGTTACAACGCTCTGTTTGTTTGTCTGTCTGTCTGTCTGTCAGGCACACATTTTGTACACATTATTTCTTCCACTTTCCGTTCGCGGATCAAGCTGAAATTTCGGCACCATTATTCTTTGTATGCTAACGAAAAATAATTTTAAAAAATAACCAAATATTTAATTAAATAGTGGTGTCACGTATTACAAATTGAATTCTACTTTTAAATGGCTTGTCTAGGGGAACGTGACAATAGAAAAAAGCTGTTGTGTCACTTATCTTAAGTCTGAATTTAATCAAAGACTTACAATGAATAACAAAAAAAAATGACACAAGAAATCGGAAGGTAAAATATCAACTTAATGTTTAATCATAATATAACTCAATACAAAATGGAAGGGTTGACCAAAACCCTTTTACAAAAATGGCATGTAAAAATATTACAATACAAGAGTTTGAAAATATAATTACAAATACAAGCAAGGCCTTGAAAAAAGAAAAATCTTAACTTACACTATCAATTGGTATACCACGCACGGGTCACGCAATGTCTCCGCTATTCTGTCTCACGGCTGTCTCCGTATGTCTGTCTGTCAACGTTACGCGAGCGGTCTTTATATAATCTACCGCGCGTCGATATCTAGCAACTTCCAGAACAGAAAGTCATCAACACCCAGATCTAGAACGCTCTTCAAAGAGACAGAAGAAAAGAAAAAAAAAACACCCTCCTTTCAACCAGAGGTACACACATAGGTCAAGGACCGGTCACTGTCTGTGTGGCTTGACTCACCGTGAAAAATAAAATTAAAAAAAAACTTATTACACAAGGGGCAGACAACCTACAGGTCAAGAAAAAAAAATAGTATCTAGGCATTGTTACCTAGATACGTAACACCTCCCTCCTAAAAATAAAAAGTTTACATTTCCACGAAATGGAAATCTTTTTAGAATAATTACAAAACTGATATTTACATTACAGAATGTATTTATCATGATATATTAAAAAAAATATACATCAAAATACTCTTTACAATCTAGATAAGGCATCGGCGATAACATTTTCGCTGCCTTTTATGTGTTTAAGATCTAGGTTGTACTCTTGTAAATATAAACTCCACCTGAGAAGTCGTTGGTTCTTGCCAGACATTTTGTGGATAAATGTAAGGGGATTGTGGTCAGTAAATACAACCAGTGGCCATCTGGACCCACTGATATAAAAATCAAAGTGCTGTATAGAAAGAATCAACCCAAGACATTCTTTTTCCACAGTAGAATAATTTCTTTGATGTCTATTAAATTTCTTGGAAAAGAAACAAATAGGGTGCTCTACTTGGAAATTATCTTCTTGGTAAAGGACTGACCCAACACCTGTGTCACTGGCGTCAATAGCTAACCTAAAAGGTTTTCCGAAATCAGGAGTCATCAAAATGGGGGAGCTAGATAATATCTGCTTAATTTGGTTAAAGGCTTTCTGACATTCATCCGTCCAAGTAAATCGGACGTTCTTTCTCAGGAGGTTTGTTAAAGGACTGGCAATGACAGAAAAATTTTCGCAAAATTTTCTATAATATCCAGACATTCCCAAAAATCTTCGGAGTTGTTTCCGATCAGCAGGGATAGGGAAAGCTTGGATAGCTTCTACTTTGGCCATTACAGGTTTCACCTGGCCTTGTCCTACAATATGGCCTAAGTATTGGATGGAAGCCTGGCAAAAATCACTCTTACTCAGGTTTACAGTAATTTTTGCATGTAAAAGTTTAGTTAAAAGACAATGCAGTTGTTTACAATGGCTAGAAAAATCTTGGCTAAAAATTACTACATCGTCTATGTATGCGTGGCAATTCTCCATGTCAGCAAGCAGGGCATTTATCATTCTCTGGAAAGTGGCAGAAGCATTCTTCATGCCAAATGGCATCACTTTGTATTGGTACAGACCATCAGGGGTGACAAAGGCGGAGATTTCCTTTGCCCTATCAGTCAGGGGAACCTGCCAATAACCTGAAAGTAGGTCTATTTTGGTGATGTACTTAGCGTCACCAATACGATCTATGAGATCGTCTATCCTAGGGATAGGAAACGAATCGGTCTTTGTTACAGCATTTACCTTACGGTAGTCTGTACAAAAACGATGTCTTGTCCTGTTTAGGTATCAAGACACATGGGGAGCTCCAGCTACTGGAACTTGGTTCAATGAGGTCATTTTCAAGCATATACTTGATTTCTGACCTAAGTATGGCAAGTTTTTCAGGGTTGACCCTGTAAGGATGCTGCTTGACTGGAGTAGCCTCGCCAACATCTACATCATGCATTATAACATTAGTCTGTTTTGGTACATCAGAAAAAATGTCATTAAATTCATTAATGAGTTTCATGATAACTGGCCTTTCTGTCGAAGACAGATGAGACAGTTTTACATCCAAATTCTGTAATACAAAAGAATTAGGTATTTTGTATTGTCCAAATTTCTCCTTTACAATATCATCATCAATAGGAGAAACATGGCTATTTGAACAACTTTTGACTGTATTTAAAACACAATTACTCTTCTCTGAGTGATCAGGCCGAGATACATAAGGCTTCAGCATGTTTATGTGACATAGCTGAGTCTTTTTCCTACGGTCAGGAGTTTTGATTGTGTAATTGAGGTCACTAATTTTGGTCTCAATTTCATAGGGACCAAAGTATCTGGCTTGCAAGGGTTGACCTGGTATGGGCAAAAATACAAGCACCTTATCCCCGGGAGAAAATTCTCTAACACGGGCCTTTCTATCATACCAGCGTTTCATGCTGGATTGGGTGTTTTGTAAGTTATTTTTGGCCAGAACACAAGCATCATAAAGTCTAGTTTTAAACTTACTTACATAGTCTAAAAGTCCTTCAGTGGCTGTTGGTGACAACAAAGTCTCTTTTATACATTTCAAGGGACCGCGCACCGAATGGCCAAAGACTAAGTCAAAAGGGCTGAATCCAACGATTCCTGGACGGATTCACGGGTTGCAAACAGCAGCATGTGGATTCCTTCGTCCCAGTCTTTTTCGTGCTCAAAGCAATAGGTTCGGATCATGTTCTTGAGAGTCTGATGGAATCGCTCAAGAGCGCCTTGCGACTCGGCATGATACGCACTCGACATGCAGTGTTTGATGCCCAACTGAGTCATGACTTGCTTGAAAAGATTGGCCGTGAAATTCGTTCCTTGGTCCGATTGGATGGACTTAGGTAGACCAAATAGAGTAAAGAACTTGATTACGGCCTTTACAATGTTTGATGCTTTTATGTTCCTTAGAGGAATAGCCTCAGGAAAACGAGTTGAAGCACACATAATGGTCAACAGGTATTGGTTACCAGCTTTTGTCCTTGGGAGAGGACCAACACAGTCAATAAGTACTCTGCTGAAAGGTTCTTCAAAGGCTGGAATCGGCTTCAGAGGAGCAACAGGGATCTTTTGATTTGGCTTGCCAACCATCTGACAGGCATGACAGGATCGGCAGTACTGGATGACATCTTTCTTCAAACGTGGCCAGAAGAAGTGTGACATAATCTTGTGGTATGTCTTGTGGATGCCGAGATGACCTGACATTGGTGTGTCATGAGCCAGATTCATGATGTACGCTCGGTATCTTTCTGGTAACACGATTTGATGGCATATTCTCCATTCTTCTTCGTTGGATGCGTCTGGAGGTTTCCATTTCCTGAAGAGCATATCATCTTGGATGTAGTAGCACGTTGATGCTAGCTCTGCCTCTTGTGATGTCATTGCGGTTTCTCGAAGTTTGGCGAGCTCTGGATCCTTCTTTTGGTCCTCAATCAACTGTTTTCGAGTTGATGCCGGCTTTTCAAAATTTGGCGTTGGTTCTTCTTCAAGAGAAGCAAAGAATGTGGTGCTCAAGTCCACATCATCGTGGTTACTGTTGGCTTTGATGACGTTCTCTTCTTGAGATGCTTTCAACCTCATTGCCCTTGTTACTGCACACGCTGGATATAACTCTAGGTCTTCCTCGGGTGTGGCAGATAAGTCGGGTGTTTGAGTGACGATGGGTTCGGCTATCACCTTTCCACCTGCTAAGTCATTGCCTAACAGCAACGAGATGCCTTCCAATGGTAATGTTGGTCGGACACCTACAACAACCGGTCCAGTAATGAGATTTGACTTTATGTCGATTAGATGTAGAGGCACATCTATACATCCAAGCTCTACGCCTCGTAACAGGATGCTCTTCCCAGTCGATGATGATTTTGACAAGGGCAAGATACCCTCTAACAGTAGCGATTGTGAGGCACCTGTGTCTCTCAAAATGGTGATAGGTCGTAGACTTGTAGAATCACCGGGTAGTGATACGAATCCTTCCGAAATGAAAGGCTTAAAATCCTCTAATAAAACATCAATTTTGGTTGATGCAGACTGGACTTGGGTCGAACTCTCGCTGGAGTCATTGACAGCTCTAGGAGACGCAGTGGAGAAACTCTTTCTTGAGTCAGTAGAACATCTTTTGGATGTATTTGGAGAACTCTTGATGGAGTCATTGGAACATCGGGGTGATGTCTTATGGGAACTCTTGATAGAGTCATGGGAACATCGGGATGATGTATTATGGGAACTCTGGATAGAGTCATTGGAACATCGGTGTGATGTACTAGGCAAACTCTTGTTTGAGTCATTGGAACATCGGCTTGATGTATTTGAAAAACTCTTGTTTGAGTCATTGGAACATCGGCTTGATGTATTTGAAAAACTCTTGTTTGAGTCATTGGAACATCGGCTTGATGTATTTGAAAAACTCTTGTTTGAGTCATAGGAACATCGGCTTGATGTATTTGAAAAACTCTTGTTTGAGTTATTGGAACATCGTGGAGACATTTTCGGAGAGTCTTGTACAGTCAATACATTTGAAACAGGTGGTGTCGAGGTATTCTTGATATGACTTGATGATGAGGGAGTAAACCTCGACGACCACTGTACTGTGCAAGCGCTGACTTTTGAAGGAGCTTTTTCGTTTCTCTTCCTCAATTTCCAGCAATCGTCAATTTTATGGCCTTCTCGTTTGCAATAGGAACAAGTAGCTTTACTTGTAGTAGTAGGTTTTCTGTCATTTGTACTGCTGTTCTTGATGGAGTTGCTAGCAGTGGACTCAGGCTGTTTGACTTGTTTTGGCTTGACATCCGTCGTATACTTGGCAAATTGATGTGATATTATATAATCGTCTGCCAACACTGCAGCCTTGTGCACATCTTCCTCGCCACGATCAGCTATATGCGTACGGACGTCCAGCCGCACACAACTCTTGAACTCTTCCATCAGCATTAGGTTCTTGAATTTTGCAAAGTCGGTGCCGATTTCCCTGGAAGTGAGCCATTTCTCAAAGCGTCGCTCCTTTTCCCGCAGGAATTCTACATGGGTTTGGCCATCCGATTTGCGACAATCCCTGAACTGCTTTCGGTAAGCTTCCGGAACAAGTTCATATGCCTTAAGAATTAAGGCCTTAACAACATTATAATCTTTTTGTTGTTCAATGGTCAAAGAACAAAATACCTCTGCAGCTCTACCAGTCAAAACTGTTTGCAGCAAAGTGGGCCACAAAGTTTCAGGTACATTAAAATTTTTCACAGCAAGTTCAAATTGTGGAAAATAATTGTCAATTGTGGCTTCATTAAAGCGTGGAATTATTTTCAAAAATTTTGTTGCTTCAGCAGTATGACTGGCAGGGGAAGAATCTGGTCTTACATTAGCAGCTAACTCTAATTTTTTAAACTCTATTTGTAATTTCATTTCCATTTCTTTCTGCTCTCTAGCCGCTGCAAGCTCTAATTCTTTTTGTTTAATTTCTCTCTGCTCTCTAGCCGCTGCAAGCTCTAATTCTTTTTGTTTAATTTCTTTCTGCTCTCTAGCCGCTGCAAGCTCTAATTCTTTTTGTTTAATTTCTTTCTGCTCTCTAGCCGCTGCAAGCTCTAATTCTTTTTGTTTAATTTCCTTCTGGGCTTCTATTTCCATCTGTTTTAATTTTATCTGAAGTTCTAAATCTGATTTACCCTCATCGGGTCTAAGGGTCTCTAAAAGGTCTTCAGAAAACACTTCCTCGTCTACATAATGGATTACAATGTTATCTCTGATTTCTTGTTTAAGGGCATTTGATTTTATTTTTAACCCTAACTGTTTAGAAATAAGGACCAGTTCCTTCCTAGTACAATCATCAAGCTCTTCCACAGAGGGATTTGCAAGAAAAACCTGAATATCCATGACTAACTAACAACTATTACAAGCAAAAAAAATGTATACAATGTAAATATACAGTACAAAATCAGTACAACAAAAAAACCTTAAGAGAGTTTGGTCAATACTATTGATACTTTACTTCCGACTCTTTGACACAAAAAAAAATTTTTTGTTAAAGTCAACTTCGCCTTTACAAAATTACTCAAGTAAGACGAAAATAGGTTCAGAAAAATATCCCGGACGAGCCCCCAAACTTCTTTTGTCACGTATTACAAATTGAATTCTACTTTTAAATGGCTTGTCTAGGGGAACGTGACAATAGAAAAAAGCTGTTGTGTCACTTATCTTAAGTCTGAATTTAATCAAAGACTTACAATGAATAACAAAAAAAAATGACACAAGAAATCGGAAGGTAAAATATCAACTTAATGTTTAATCATAATATAACTCAATACAAAATGGAAGGGTTGACCAAAACCCTTTTACAAAAATGGCATGTAAAAATATTACAATACAAGAGTTTGAAAATATAATTACAAATACAAGCAAGGCCTTGAAAAAAGAAAAATCTTAACTTACACTATCAATTGGTATACCACGCACGGGTCACGCAATGTCTCCGCTATTCTGTCTCACGGCTGTCTCCGTATGTCTGTCTGTCAACGTTACGCGAGCGGTCTTTATATAATCTACCGCGCGTCGATATCTAGCAACTTCCAGAACAGAAAGTCATCAACACCCAGATCTAGAACGCTCTTCAAAGAGACAGAAGAAAAGAAAAAAAAAACACCCTCCTTTCAACCAGAGGTACACACATAGGTCAAGGACCGGTCACTGTCTGTGTGGCTTGACTCACCGTGAAAAATAAAATTAAAAAAAAACTTATTACACAAGGGGCAGACAACCTACAGGTCAAGAAAAAAAAATAGTATCTAGGCATTGTTACCTAGATACGTAACAGTGGTAATAAATTAACTTTGTTTGATAAACTTTGAAAGTATTTTTTTGTTTTGCCTTTTTTTTTTGCCTGACTCAAATAATCTGGTCAGTTGGAACTTAGTTGTAAACGTGAATTATTATTTTTTACACTGATCTATAACTTAGTCATAAACTCTACCTCAGCCAAAACAAATCAGTGAATGTTATAAACGTGAATTTAGCCAAGACAAACTTAGTTATAAACGTGACTTTAGTTATGACAGACCTAACACTTTAATTACAAAAAAAAATAAAAAATAATTACAAAATCACTCGCATACAGAAAGTGTGTTTAACATGGACAGAATTTCACTGGTTTATGTTTGAATAAGAATTGATATGATAAATATGAATCAGACATATCACATTTCTAGAGTTCAACTCACAAAACTTGGCCATTGATCAGAATTGCATTCCATTAAATGAACTGCATTAAGTCCCGACAATAACTGCAAACAATGAATTAATTGATCCTTAGAGTGAATCAGTGATTTGCTAGAGGCTGTTGGCTGGTGTGAGTCAACATGCAAAGTGTATACAAATCTTTCTTTGTTTCTACAGCCTTTTTTTTTGTTTATACAGCCAAGCTAAAAGTCTTTGCTATGAGCTGTAGAGCTCTTCAGTTGCTGTGATTATATCTAGTGGATTCCTTGTTGCCATGTAAACGTAACACAGCTTCGTAACACATGAAACACAGAAGATAATCCGCAAATTATAATTGAACCCCTACCTAAGTTCAATAAAGGTATTTATAGCGTGGAACAAGCGAAATATTAAAAAGGAAGCTTATATAAGTGAAAGAACTGCACATTTACATCCATTTATCTCAATACTGTAAGATTTTTTCCCCTTTACAATATAAACAAAAATTAATTACTATTATCATACATCCACTTCTCTCATTAAGTAGCATTTCCCCCCTTATTTAAATATCAAACAAAAATAATTAATCACCAATAGTCAATTAAATAAATGATAATTATTTTTTATTGATTCATGTGTTATCATCGACAAAAGGATAATTGTATGAAGTTTAAATTTAAACCGAGAACGGGAAGTGGGAGAAATAATGTGTACAGACAGACAGACAGACGGAATGAGTTGATAAAAACTTTGTTAAAACGCTATTCAATTCAAATGCAATATCCATATTTATACCTAACCAAAGTGTAGCAGAAACTCAAACGAACATCGACTACTCCCTGGTCGTCTTTTTATGAGTCCAAGAGTTTTCCGAGATTTCTATGCAAGTGCTGGGATGTGAATACGTTGTGAGCTATATTTATCCGTACTTGAAAAGAGTGGAACCCCTAAATGAATGATGTCATACTAGTAAAACTTTTCAATGCGAATTTGAAAAAAAAAAGAAAAGAACATGAGCAACAAACGTCACACTAGTTGAGAATTCTCATTGTAAACAAAATTCAAGGCTTGGTTCAACTTCCTGCGCTTGACATGACCAGATGTATTGAACATTTTAATTAACTAGTATGACATCATTTATTTATGCGTTCCACAAATTTAAAAATAGTTCAGGAATACACTAATCTCCAATGTCTCATCTATCCCTTGACTTTACGACCTAAGGTGCGGTGACATTGTGCGTAACCAAATCCCTCCACTTTTTCCGGTCAGCAGCTGTTCTTAGCAGGATACCAAGAGAGAGGCCGGTCCATTCTTTTATGTTATCCAGCCAGCTTGTCTTTGGACCACCATTTCAATCGTTCTCCCTACACCTTGAAGAATGACTTTTGAAAGTGAGTTATGTTTTACAGTATGACCAAACCAGCCCAGCTTTCGTCTCCTCACAGTATTGAAGAGTTCTTCGTTATTACCAGCAAAGTGTTAGAAGAATAAAGTATTTCAAGACTGTAGATCAAGTGACTTAGCTGAGAACGCGAGCAAAGAAGGGGGAAAAAATCTGAAGGAAAAAAGATACCTTTTGGTTGATCTAAGTTTGCATGAACAAACAAAATAAAAATCATATAAAAAACAAAGCTTATCAAAGAAGATTAACTCAGAACTTACCATCATATTTCTTAAGTCTCAATAATGTAGAAGTTGTTTACCTTATTCGATATCAAACAAAAAAAATATTATTGACTAATTGGTAATTTAAAAACATTGATTCATGTTTCGTTAGATATAATAAATAATTTTTTGAAGTGTCAACCTTGTTGATGTCCAAAAGAGCTGAGCCGAAGGCTCTTCGAGCTCTAAGTTTGAAAAAAAACCTGTTTGGTCGTCCAGCCAAAACAGTAAAAAAAAAACAAACCTGTGTGAACGCACAGTTCTGTTTGAGAGCGACCCAAGTCAATGCCTATGTAAAACATTGCTGTTTCCAATGCCTTTGGCCCCGACGCATGATTCACCGCTCATGGCTCACCGGTAGCCTCCGTCATTTTCCTTCGTTGTACCAAGCTAACCGTGGGGGACTCGCCATTTATGTAACGGTCCTTTGAGGAACGCGCATGGATGTGGGCCGTGCTCGTGGGGACTTTTTTACAACCCCGCCCGTGCAATGGGTGGACTCTCGTCTACCAGTGGGCATCCCCACGGGAGTTATGTTTCGCCATTCATTTAGCCTAGCTACCCCCTCAAGTAGCCGTTTCCACCCAGGGGCCACGATGAGGCAGAACAGCGTACCTGGGGAAGTTTCAACCTGATCAGATGATGGGTGTGAGAGAAATAAGGGACAAAACCCGACATATTGAACAACAGCTTTGAAATAATTTCCCTTGCAGCAAAAATCTGGCTAGAAGTATCAAACAAAATAATTAATAAACAGTAATTAATTTGTCATTTTTAATTGATTTATATAATTTTTTTTTTAATCATTGAGTCTACTCAGTCAAAACTGTTCATACATTAGTGCATTTTTAGATGTGATGTGTTTAGATTTGTAGAGGACCATCAGAGTCCTTTGGAGTATCAAATGGGGTAAAACAAGGCTGTGCTCTGCTGACAGATGCATTCACAAATAGTGATCGTAGCGGAATAAATGTATCGTATAGATCTGAAGGTGGTATAATCAAACCGAACTGGCACATATGTATACTGTAAAATGTATTATTTGTAGTTTATCTTATCTTCTTATCTTATATAATACAGACGTTACTTCAAAAAAGAAGATGATTACGTCCTACGCGTCATGCATTTAGTCATGCATATTAACCAATGACCCAAACTCCGCCAAGTCACTGGTTTTCCTGGTTAGCTCAGGCAACCCATTCCATGCTCTAATAGCGCTAGGGAAGAAGGAGTATTTGTACAAATTTGTCCTAGCATAGAGAATGATATAAGTACAAATATCTTTTTGTCTTTCTGAGTATTTTATTAAATTTTATTTTTCTATTTGAAGATTATGGTTCAGTGTTTTATGTATAATTGCTTCTTTACTTTTAAGTCTTCTATCCTGAAGGCTTTCTAAATTTAGTGATTTTACTAAAGTTGTTACTCTAGTCAGATGTGAATATTCGTTTGTTATGAATCTCACTGCTCTATTTTGTGCCTGTTTCTTTAATGTTTTCTTGAGTTGAGTTTACATTGTAAAGAAAGGATGTTGAGGCTATTTTTGAATTATTTCCTTAAGGGGCATTGTTTGATATTAGCACATTTTCAAAATCACCCCAGACAGTGCCTCATGCTACCCTTTCGGTCGTGTCAAATCAAAAATCGCGAGATAGAAAGAGAAAGAGAAACACAGAGAGAGAGAGAGAGAGAGAGAGAGAGAGAAACAGAGAGTGAGAGAGCAAGAGGGAAAGAGAATGAGAGCGAGAGAAATATCAAAATGTATGGTAAAAGCTAATTATTGAATTGTAAACCGCAGTCAAAAATTGATTTCTAATGTTTATAATTTAATTTCTACCTGTGCTGTGTAAGATTCCCATAACCCGAAACAGAGACTGTGTAAATCTTCAGCATATGAAATTCAAAATACTCAAAACGAAGAGAAAACTTTGTGTAGTTGCCCCAGTAACTTTGTGTAGTTGCCCCAATAACTTTGTGTAGTTGCCCCAGTAACTTTGTGTAGTTGCCCCAATAACTTTGTGTAGTTGCCCCAATAACTTTGTAGACCGACATTGGATTTAAATTACAGTAAACTGAAACTAACATTAAGAGACAGATATAAAGGATGGCAGACGGGACTACAGCCCAGGGGACTCAACAAGCTGGGGGCCCCACAATAGAAAAAAAAAATCCAGATTTCTTTCTAAAAAAATGTTAGGGCCTCCACAAAATGTCTCCCTCGGGGCCTCCACACACTTAAATCCTGCTCTGCTGACATTTCTAGGTCTAGAACTAGAATAAGACCAGTAGTAAACAGTATATCTAGTCAAGGTTCTATAACCTTGTCCTTGTTTTTATAAGATTGTGTATTTACTGTATTATTTCCCATTCCTTTGCAACGTAATAGAATGACTTGCATGGGTGTCGTCTACCCATCTTTCCCGTATAAAAACTAAAGTTTAGTGTGCATTTCTCTTATGCTTAGGTATTGTATTTAAAAAGTAGATTATTATGTATATCTTGAGGAGATAGATCATGAAACATTTGTTCTCAGTTAGCGATGTTGTGTCGATATGCAGTACACTAAGTTAAATAGCATGCAGACATAGTGTACTGATAATTTCTACAACAACTTCGTTCGACAACATTTGGTGTGCCTTCAAATACTGCTCAAACATGACCTATAAAAGAAGCAAAATAATACTTTTTTTTTTTGCATTTTTAGGAAAAAATACAAGAGTTTGTATAAGGGAAAGAACCGCATACAATCTAAAGTGTATGTGCTTGTAAGAGTTCTTCTGGTCTCTCTTCTCTCTCTCTCTGTCTCTCTTTCTGTCTTCTCTCTCTCTTTCTTTTTCTATTTCCCTCTCTTCTTTTTCTCTTTATCTCTCTCCCCCCCCCCCCCTCTTTCTCCCTACCTCTCGATACTATTGAATCAAACATTAATACATTAAAGAAAATAAATGTAACATTCCTTAACACGAATTGATTAAGTCGTCTGCAATTGATCCATTCCTTCTAACCATTGAATCACATTGAATTGTGTAACATTAAAACTGTTTGGAACTGGGTCTCGTAGCAGAGCCTAAACAAGCTATTATAGCACAGTGCTAGTCTATATACAGTATTCATAATAAGTCGTTTGAGACTGTTTATTTCTTTTATTTTACTTTGAAACTATCTTACATTAATTGTCTTTTTTTTACATTTGTATAAATGAATATTTTAATATTTTTTAAAATTTTTTTTTGTTCATTCAATCGAACATTTTTTTTAAAACTTTTAAACGCTGCGTGTACTGTAATATGTGAGAATTATTTTAGTAGATAGACCCGTAAGAAGTTTAAAACAAACGTCTATTTAATACAATCCTACTGTATACCAAGTTTCATATTGTGCACTTTGCATGCCTTTAATACACACAACCTACTGTATACCATGTTTCATAATGTGCACCTTGCATGCCTTTTAGGCCTTTTGGTGAATCTATGTTTATGATGGAGTTTTAGTTTGTTGACTCGACCTCCTCTGGGACATCTCAACTTTCAAGTCTCTTCCCAACCTTGATAAGACTTTGCTTTGACGGTGCAGGGCGGTGCTAATGTGTTCCTCAGCAAGATGGCGCAACGAGAGATGTCGTGTGGAAGAGCAGACGTGAAACATCACGTTAGTAACGAGATCTGCTATTAATAGCTACGACTAAGTTAACACACGGATACTCATTAGTCGTAATACAATTTTTGAAAGGAATGTCTAACTTATAAGGTAATCATTATAAGATAATCATTATAAAATAGTCATTATCAGATAGTCATTATAAGATAGTCAGTCCTCCTTCAGTCGTAGAACGACTATGGTTCATCTCGAACACTTTTTCATACGACTGTGGAGCTCTATTTTGGAGAGACACTCCCGTCCACATATATGGTGGCTTTCGCTTTGGTGGTAGAGGAGCCGGCCATTTTTCTTCCAGAGCTGAGGCCCATGTTTTTTCACTGTCCATAGCTTTCTTGGTCTCTTTCTCTCTCCATCTGGTGTGGTCTAGAGCTATGTCTTCCCAATAGTCAATATCAATGTTCACTGTTTTAAGGTCCCGTTTGATTACATCCAAGTAGCGGGGGTGGAATCGACCAGTTTTTCTTGAGTCAGACGCGAGTTGCCCGTAGAAAATGACTTTCGGGATGCGATTGACTTCATACGGCGAACATGTCCGAGCCAGCGCAGGCGGCGTTGTCAGGGGACTGTAAAGATATTGGGAAGTCCCGTGATTATAAGATAACTCTTATAATAAGCTCATTTATTTTTGAAATACCAGAAGAGACATTTTGTTTATTCTCAAGGTCGTACTATTGTAGCTGATACATTTTTGTTTGTTAAGGAGGAACAGAGTATAATGGCATGTTATACATAACTTTAATAATTTGAAACAATATACATTATTTAAAAGCAAAATCACAATTCGGGAACATCATTTCAGGTTCGGTTTGCTTGGACTGCTGGATCTTTTGGATTTCCTTGTTTTGGGGGTTGGCGGGAAAAATTCAAATTCGTTGTACCAAGCGTCGTAGTGGCTTACTGCGCATGCGAACCTATTAACTAACAACAAATAACAATATGTGTAAAGAATATAAGATAAAAAATTGGTTGACTAAAAGTCAATGACATCTGATATTTAAAAAGAATATCAACGATCTACAAACACACACAAAAAGTAAAATTTGTCATAAGCGGAGATCGGTGGCGTAGCTGGGGTGGGGGAGGGGGGAGAATTTGAAATTACCCTCGGGGCCCCACTTGATGGGGCCCACAAATGAGTGTTGTTTTACATAAAATATCAAATATTACGCAAAATGCAGGGGCCTCCAAAGAGGTCAAGCTCCCGGACCCCGAAATGATGGCTAATTCCTAGCTACGCCCCTGGCGTAGATACCATTTACTTGACGTTCTGAAGTGCAAACCTAAGCCTGAAATGCATAAATTGTATCAGGCCTAGATTTGTTTTGTTATATCTGCCTGAAATTTAACTTTTCATTTCTTAGGTTATTAAAAATATGTTGGTGTAGATCGCTTAACCATTCAGTCATAGCGCAAAGAGCAATTGACAGTGTGCACAATAAATTTTTATGCAATGATGCTAGGAAACCATCTTGTTTTTAAATCATTGGAGACGAAGTCTACCTGATAAAATAAGGATTTTAAAGTACTACGAACACTAAAAGATAATGTTCATAATTGCAACATTTGGTAGCAAGGAGTCTACCGAATACCGAAAATGTGGCAAGGGGTCTACAAAACAAAAATGTTTGGGAACCACTGGTCTAGATGCTAATTTTCTAAGCGTTTCATAGAAAACGTAAAAAAAATAACCACTTAAAAAAAAGAAGCAATTTCATGGTTTTAACATCCTCATTGCGCTTTGGTTAAATCACTTGTGTGGACCAGATGGGGGGGGGGGGGGGTTGAAGGGGTATCTATAGGGCATATGATGTAGAGATCATCCGTTTCTATGACCTAGGGTTAACAAAGGTGTCATGCGACCAGCACAACGGCCAGCCAACTTTACTTTCTCCAACTAATGTCAGAGTTGGCCCTGAAAACCCCAGCCTTCACCGAAATTCAAACCGATGCCCCCCTCGGTTCAGAAGCCAGCTCTTTACCACGCTCTGCCATCACATCGGCACGACCCCTTACACATTGTAATAGTTGAGATGGAAGAAGTCTGCATTACTCTACACCGTAGTAGTAGTTGGACAGAGAAAAAACATGGGCCTCAGCTCTGGAACAAAAGCGTGCCACACGAAAAAAAGGTCGGCTCCTCTACCAGCAACGCGAAAGCCACCTTAACCTGCGATATATGTGGACTGGAGTGTCTCTCCAAAACAGGGTTCCACAATCACATGAAAACGTGAACTACGAGATGAACCATAGTCGTTACGTCTGAAGGGGGCCAACTACTAAAGTGAATGATGCAAGATAAGTGGTAATGTCGTAGTTGGCCTCCTTTTGTTGTAACGACTCGTAGAATACTTTTTCATATGACATATAACTTTCTGAGGTCCTTTTTTTTTTTAAATAAACGGTTTGCTTAAGCAAAGACAAAGCAAAACACAAACACAAAATGTTATCCCTCAAAAGAGTACCACCTGGGGAAAATGGTATTACAGCAACGCCACTGCTCATAGCATAAAAGACACACAAAAAATGTTCAGACCTCTGCAAAAATGACTACAATATGTTTGGTATTTTTACAATGACGAAGAATTACCTGTTTTTAGTGTACAATTCTTAGGCATGGCAACATGTACATGGTGTCTGAGAGGAGACAGCCAATACTTCTGGATGTGGTCATCTGAATCTGTCATTAAATATATACAAATTATGCTAAAAACCGTTCGAGCTATGAGTAGTCACCAGGGTTTTTAAAAAAACATGTAATTAATAAATTTCAACTGCCCCTTCTATGAAGCTAATGTTACGGACTCTTTAAAACTAATAAATGATAGATTAAACAAAAATGTTTGACTTGTGGTGACCCCGAGACTGTAGCCCCGACTGCCCTCCCTTAAATTTTTTTAAAAATCCCAGGTAAAATGTGAGATGTAATGGTAGCTGCCATTCTGCCAGCTGGCAAGCTAGCAGACGTTAAACTTGTTCTCTGCCGCGTCGGTACTATTTATTTATAATGAGACTAGCCGGTTATGACCCAAGGCCTGCGGGCCCTAGTTTGGGTATTACTGATCTACTGGATTGAATTGAGATATATGTCAAACAGGGAGAATGTTCCCTTAAATTTTTTTTATTTTGCCACAAAATAAAAGTAAAGTGTGAATATGGATTTACCCGTTCAGCCGACATATTCATATCCAATATAAAATACTGTGGAAACGGGTTTACCCGATTTGTTAAAAAGTTTCTTTTTTTAATAGAAATACAATTAGGTACTTTTTTTCTATCCCTGCGGCTCGTCGGTTGTGGGAGGTACATTAAACATACACTACGGTCTTCATCATGATCTAAGGAACACTTATGCCAAGTTTTATAAAAATTGTTCAAACGGTTTTTATGTCTATTAAGGACATACCCTATATACACACATACGCCTTACTTTCTGCTTTATATTATAGATGTACATGAAGTTTTCCACGGCCTAATTTTTGCGTTTTTTTTTATGTATACAGCTATAAGTAACACATTTCACTACCACATAGCGAACTATAAGAGGTATAAAGAGTCAACAATATAATCTCTAATTTCCGTTATAATGCTATGTTTATGAGTAAAATAAATTTTCGTAAACTTCGCACATTTTTAAAACCCCGCACAGGTGCCATCCGCAAGGGAAACGTGTATAATAAGAAAAGTTCTACCTTTGAGACCTTGTGGTCTATATGGCAGAGGATGTAAAGGTCATCTCTTTCTGTGGCCAACGGTTAATGAGGGTACCGTGTGGCCAGCACAACGACCAACCGCCTTTACTTTTCCCTAAATAATGTCAGGTACCCATTAGAGCTGAGTGGACTCACAGGCGCCCAAGGATCCCGAAATTAAAAATCCCTGTCTTCACCAGGATTCAGCCACCGCGCCTACTAAACGTGTATAGCCCGCGGGTTATATGCTTGGACGTACGGCAGTATAGTAAGACGTGTAGGCCTAGCCTTTTGATTTATAACGTGACACTTACATAACAATTAAGTTCTACTGAAGTATAGTTTAACCATAGACATTCGCATTTGAGATTAGGAACACTCACGTGACACACACAAACTAAAGCTTTTAAAAGGTCAGCCATGCGCTTGGCTTCTGTGGGGTTCCTATCGCACATTGATCTCATGGCCTGATTGTATGTTTGCAGGGCAGGATTTAAGGGAGGGGCAGGCGGTGTTACAGCCCCGAGGCCTCCACAGGAAAGGGGCCTCCCTAAAAGAGATAAAATATATTACCCGAACTTCGAAGGGTCAGGAATGTGTACGTCTTTTTCCCCCTTCGACACATAGAAAACATAATGCACCGTCTGTGCATAACGATTTATAATAACATTTTTTAACTTTATCAAAACCAAAGCTAATCATGAAATATGAATGAAGACACTAGTGCTGTTGGTATTTGTTCTGTCTTTGCCTTGGATAGGACCTCTTTCAATGGCAGGCCCGTCCATTCTTTTATATTGTCTTCCCAACGCTTCCTCTGTCTGCCTCTTTTTTTTTCCTGGTACTGTTCCCTGAAAGAAGGTCTTTGCGATTCCCCGGCTGGCAAAAAAATGTCAAGATTAGGGAGTGTATAAGCGTGTAGCTTCTCGGAATAAGTAAATGTTTGTAGAATGTTTTACATGTTTCGGTTGTTCCTTCAGAGTTGAAGATAATTTACTTCCTAGTCCAAACCTCCCGCAGGACGACGGGGGATAGGAAAGAACCCTGGACCATCGATAAATCTGAACGACAGTCCAGGGCGCAAACCACACGACCAGGCAGCCATCTCCACTGGCCGTATTTGGGCATCACAGAACTAAATTAATAGATGTCTATGAATGCTAGTGTGTGGTTTAAGTTCTCTGTCAGTTATTCGACCTTAACTTTACCCAAAAGCTTTATTGTCAAAAAAAAAAAATCAATGAAAATCAATAAGAAGTAAATAAATTTCCCCTTTCAGACCTTGCGATCTATGGGGCAGATGATGTAATCACAACAAATTTTCGTAAGGATCAATAAAGCAGTCTTAGTCTTAGTAAAGGTCATCTGTTTCTGTGGCCCACGGTTAAATAGGGTGTCATGTGGACAGCACAACGACAAACTGCCTTTACTTTTCCCCAACTAATGTCATTAGAGCTGGGTGGCGCCCAAAGATCCTGAAATTAAAAATCCCAGTCTTCACCAGGATTCGAACCAGGGGCCCCGGTTCAGAAGCCAAGCGCTTTACCGCTCAGCCACCGTACCTCCATATAAATCAATAAAAAGTAAATAAATCAATTAAAGTAAATAAATCAATAAAAAATTAAATATATCAATAAAAAGTAAATACATTTTAAAAACTGACTTTCTGTATGTTTTACCTGTTGGATGCTCTGGCTTTGACTTGACTGTTTGATGTTTTTTGTTCACCATAGCTCTTAAGTTTCTATAGGCCTAGAAAGCGTTGCAAAAATTAATGCCGAGATCTGAAACACATAGAGTGGAGATTTTTTCTATTTTCAAAACAGTGTTCCAGAATACAATTACTTTAACAACATAATATGGTATGATGCATTGTCCTGGTATTCATCAATATCTAACTGATGAAGATTCTTATGATCCCATGGCCAGACAAGATCTCGAATCAGGAATTGTTTCAAAGAGCAAAGCAGCAGCCCATTGAAGTAGATATCCTTTAGAGACGCTGAAGATGGATAGGTCACACCCTTCACAAGCCTGCATCCAACACAACAAAGCAAGCCTTAACCTGGAACCCCCAATGAAAGAGGAAGAAGACTGTCCAGGAATACATGGCGCCGCGATTTGGAAACAGATGCCAAGCAGATGGGCAAGACGTGAGGACAGTTGGAGAGACTCGCACAGAACCGAGATGCCTGGAGGAAGCTGGTTGGTGCCTTATGCCCCGGAAGGGACCACAGGCAGATATTGTCCTTATAAGTTCTTGTTATATGAAATGTAATCACTTAATAGAACTTGTTGACTTAAGGGAAAAAAAGTTATAATTCTGTTCTAATAACGGAACCAGGTTTGAACCCTGCACACCTGTCGGCGTCATGAACATCTGGGTTAGGACCGTATTGTTTAACGGTGGATATGTCAAATGTTTTACATGTTTCAGATGTTCCATCATATTATTAAGGTAATTACAGCCTTGCCGGCCTAGCCTGAACCTCCCACAGGACGACGGAAGATGACAGAGGCAGGATCGAACCCGAAATGATCGAGACACACGGACGACAGCCCAAAACGCATACCACACGAAAAATTCACATTGAAACTTTGCACAAACATTCATTGGCGTAGACAATACAAGAGTCAATAAAGAATTTAATAATTATTCAATTAATTACTGGTTATTAATTTTGTTTATGACAACAAGGAAAATTAATCCTGCAGTATTCTAAGATAGGCCTACGATTAAATAATGGTTCACATTATTTCTCTCACACCGATTCTTGGATCAATTTAAAGTAATTATCAAAACATGAATCAATATAAACAAATATCCAATCAGACAATTAATTATTGGTAATTAATCATTTTGTTTGGAGGTGCAGCGCTTGGCTTCCGAACCGAGGTCCCGGGTTCGTATACTGGTGAAGTCTTGGATTTTTTTATTTTAGGATCTTTGGGCTCCTCTGAGTCCACCCAGCTCTAATGGGCACCTGATATTAGTTGGGGAAAAGGTGGCTGGGCGTTGTGCTGGACACATGACACTCTAGTTAAACGTTGGCCACAGAAACAGATGACCTTTTATACCATCTGCCCTATAGATCGCAAGGTCTGAAAGGGGAATTTTACTTTTTATCATTTTGTTTGATATCGAAAAAAGGAAAAAAAATGCTACATGATTGAGATATATAGTTGTAAGTTTATTTTAAAGTTTCAGTTAATACATCCTAACCCTACTCTCTTGCAGAACGGCAGAGGATGGCAGCGGGCAGGATTCCAAATAGGAACAGTCGTGACGACAGTCCTAAGTGCATTCAACGCCGCAAGGCAGCCCTCCATAGATGCAGATCTATTCCCACAGTAATTACAATATCTAAGTAATGTAAGCGTAAATCCGTTTAATATATGGCGTAAGTTTATTACCTGTAAGAATGAACAAACCTCAACGCTTCCTACTGTCCTGTTGGATCGACCACTGACAATGCGTCACTTACACACACACAAACTACGTTAATGACACATAACCAACTACTTTGACCAAAAGTTCGTCAAGTCGAACCGAGACAAGCTGACACTATTATCAGACAAAGCCTAGGTCATATGACGGTATTGATTTATCGGTAATAGATTTTTATAGAAATTTCTGAGAAATATTGATATTTTTACTGTTTGGGGTTCTTCAGAGAAAAGCTGGCTGTTAGTGTACATTACTGAGAAAGGGATCAGAGAAAGAGAGAGAGAGAGAAAAAGAAAGAGAGATAAAACACTATTTATAAAAAAATCTTATGTTATAAAAAAAAAGAAAAAAAAAAGTTTTTACTAGTGCTAGGGAATGATTTTAAAATAATTAGCAAAGAAATTGGATTGCTCTTTCTTAATTTAGACCATGTGTCACCATGTTCATGATTTAGAATTTAGACCATATAAGACCATGTCCATGTTTTAGACATATATTGGCACCTTGGAAGGTATATTTCCACAGCAGAATAAATTGGCCGCCTCCGACTGGATTGTTCACGGTTATTGATCATTAGAATTACAATTGATCACCTGGTTCTGCACTGTGCTTTGAGGTCAGTTCAAAGCACAGTGCGAAACCAGGTGATCAATATCATTGAGTTAAAATATCATTGTACAAGGGATTTACATTTTACTTTTCATTTTTCACTGGATGACTTATTTGATTAACTGAGTTTGAAAGCATCGAAGGTAATATCAGAAACTCAAGAAAAGTTTATTCAAGTGTTTCTTCAATGTATCCAAGTAGTGAGTGGGAATGTATTTATAGGCACTCGGAATCCGCGCATGCCATTTGATTGTGGAGACAACACACAGCTCTTTAAAAAAAATCGTTACCATATCCAAGATTTTGACCATGTTCCTGTTTAGATCAAAGCAACAATTTAGGCCTACACCATGTCCACAAGTTACACCATGTCCATAAGTTGGACCATGTCCACAAGTTAAAACATGTCCACAAATTAAACCATGTCCACAAGTTAGACCATGTTCACAAGTTAAACCATGTCCACAAGTTAGACCATGTACACAAGTTAAACCATGTCAACAAGTTATACCATGTTCACAAGTTAAACCATGTCCACAAGTTAAACCATGTAGTGCTTATTAAATTACTTTTGCACCTTCTCTATAAAAAAAAAAAAAGTTTTTTAAAGTACATAAAAAAAAATTAAACACAGAGTTGATACAATCTAAAACCCAGTTTGTATTTCATTGCTTAGCATGTAGGTCAGTGGCTGACTTAAGAGCATGCCAAAATTAACTAAAATAATTTGGAAACTAGAAACTCATCAATCTACTCTATATTCTTGCTTTTAGTTTATCTACTCTTTGTGATAGATTGCATACATCTATCTTTATGGGGTATATAGTTCACCAATTGGCCAATCGCAATAAACATGAATAGACCAGTAAAAATGTCTAACTGCTAAATTTTCTTTGGCATTCATATAAAATGAGCTTTACTTTAAGATTATAAGAAAGAAAACAATATAATCAATAGAAAAAAATAGTTTTACCATTATCCAAAAACAAGTGTGAATGCCAACCTGTGTAAAGATATACTGCCTGTGTAAAGATATTTGTTGGATCACATATTCAAAACGTATTTAGATTAGTTTTTGTGCTTTTTAACTATTCTTTTCTTTATGTTCTCAAAGCACCTTGGGCCGACATTATGTCTGTTAACAGCTCTAAAGTATTCAAATTATTATTCTCACTATTGAGTATTACAGAATCTTAATCGAAACTTAAACGTACACAAGATAGATGAAAAAAAAACAACAAAAAAACTAATATAATTTATAAAGGAAAGACTAGTAACAACTTTATTGCAAAATTAACAACATTGTTGAATCTGAGCACTAGATCAAATAATCAATACATAATCACTTCTACCTTATTGTTTTTATTTTTACTTAAGTCAGTACAATTATCTTATAATCTTATATAATGCAAAAAATCAATGCAACATTATTTTTATGACTATTAGTCAAATTTTAACAACAGGAAAATTTCTTTCAGATAAACATATCAGGTTTTGGTCTATGCTCCTGCAAGTCGGTTGCAAAAAGCTGGGTTTAAACTTAATTTGACTGTGTCAGCAGTACAAAGTTCATATACAAACAACTGATCCATCAAAAAGCTGTCCAGCTTTTGTCTTTAATAACAAATGCCATACAAAACACACTTAGCCTCTTAGCCAGAGGTAAGAAAGGAAATGTCAAGTACTGTCCCAGTTAAGATGAAGAAATCTACAAGAACTTTCCCAAGAGCAGACTGATTTCTTTTGGTCAAACTGAAAAACCATTAAAAGGATCAATTATGTTAAATTAACTTTTAAAATGATTTATAAGATATAAGAAAAGCCCAGCAAATAATTACTCAGAGACTGCAAAAAGCTAAGTCACAATTTGAGATCTAAAGATACTCAAAGACTGCAAAAGCTATGTCACAATATGAGATCTAAAGGTACTCAAAGACTGCAAAAGCTAAGTCACAATATGAGATCTAAAGGTACTCAAAGACTGCAAAAGCTGTCACAATTTGAGATCTAAAGATACTCAAAGACTGCAAAAGCTGTCACAATATGAGATCTAAAGGTACTCCAAAACTGCAAAAAGCTAAGTCACAATTTGAGATCTAAAGATACTCAGAAACTGCCAAAAGCTAAGTCACAATATGAGATCTAAAGATACCCAGAAACTGCCAAAAGCTAAGTCACAATATGAGATCTAAAGATACTCAGAAACTGCCAAAAGCTAAGTCACAATATGAGATCTAAAGGTATTCAAAGACTGCAAAAGCTAAGTCACAATATGAGATCTAAAGGTACTCAAAGACTGCAAAAAGCTAAGTCACAATCTGAGATCTCAAGATTCACGAGGAAGGTAAAATAAACTTGTCTCTCAGAGTTTTGTCCAAACATTTCTTATAAATTACAGATTCAAAGAAGATTATTATCTCCTACATAGCTTAAGTCAATAGACATTTTTTTCAACTCAGCTAACATTAAGTTCCCACTACTGCTAGGTTGACTCAAGAATGTTTGGAAATACCCAGATAAAAATTTAGAATAAGAATTAAAAAAAAAAAAGTAAGCTGTTTGGAATCCTGCCAACTAATAGCATATATAGAACTAGAGCTATCAACTACATTAAGACATACCCTGTGAGAGAAAGAGAGGGAAGGGGGTGTACTGATAAGAGAATAACTTATCTGATTTATGCTTTATTGATTGGAAGTCTACATGCAACCTAATATTGATTTTTACCTTTTATGTGACAGATCTCAATTTGCAATTCTTCCCTATTTTAAATATCAGCACAAGCCTTGGTGTTGATATTCAATGAAATTATTCATAATTTTTAAAATGTCATTAAGATGCTAGGTGACAAACTGGACCCATGAAGATATTGGGAAACAACGAAAACAAAAATTGAATCAAGCCATAGCAAACAATATTTTCTTCTTCATAAGATGTGGATAATATGTAGGTCAGGACAAAATATGTAGATCATAACAGAATATTTAGGTCACATCAGAATATGTAGGTCACATCAGAATATGTAGGTTCTAGCAGAATATGTAGGCCACAGCAGGGTCTTTGTAACAATATTTCAATTCTCCTTAATCTTAATAACAAGGAACAGAGTGGGATGTGTGACTGAGTGGAGTAAACCATGTGACTACTTATCAATGAGGCTCAAGTTTGAATCCTTAAGGTGAGTTGTAAATGGAAGCACTGAAACATTCTCCTAGATATCACATCTCTCCACAAGTCTACCAGAGATTACAACAGTGATCAAGATTCAAGAATATGATATTGGGCCCCTACCCCAAGATTATGATAACAAAAAGGGGGAGTGGGAGAACCCTGCAAGCTCTCCAAGCTGGATCTGGGACTGAGTTCCGATGCTAAGCGTTTTCCTGCGTTCTACTTCTAAGGTCTAAGTCACAGTGACTCGTACCATCGAAATGATAATTTTTGCAAAGACCGAAAGATAAAAACATGTTGCATCTTACTAATGAAATTTACATCAATTTTTAATTTCCTATTTCTGTTTTTTTTTTTTTTTTTTATAGAGATTATAATATAACAACATTACAAATAGTAAGTAAAATAGATAAGAATTTAATTCATTTAAACGATTACATTCGACACATTTTATTTTCGATTTTTTTACCTGCCCTTATGGGCCCCTGTTGGTCATGGCCTTGAGTTCATTGAACCCCTATGCGCCATGGCTGCTACACCACTGGATCACAACAGAGTGCTTTGTACATGCCATAGCAGGAAGTTGGGCCACACAAAAACAATGTTTAGAAATTCCATATTACATCATTTAGATCAATGAAGAAAAAAAATAAACATTTCACCTTCTTGTGAACTTCATAGTTTAGCTCAGTCACAATGCATTATCTCTTATAACTAATATTTAACACAGTTTATCACTTGCAATGACAGTTTGATTAACGCCTAGTAATGATCCTTTGTTTTGATCTGCTTGCAGCAGACGTCTTCTCTGACTAGCACGAAGGCGGGGCTTATGAACCTTTAGTTCAGTTTTCATGGGCTGTTTGTCATTTTGAGATTCTTGCATTTGACTATTGATGTCTGCATTTCTTTTTTCATTGATATTCCTGGTGTTAGAATTTTGATCATAATTTTCTGAATAAGCTGTGTGATTTTTTATGTTGGATTGGATGTTAGCTGGGGAAGTCATGTGACCACTTGCAATTTCAAGGTTATGTAAGTGGTTGCATTCTGCTTGTGAAGTTTTAGAACTATTTTCCAGAAGTTTTTCAGCATTTCTGCTTGTAGTTGTGTGGGAAATGGTCAGTCTGTCTGCTTGAGCCAAAGTCTGGGAATCGAATGGTGTCTGCCTATCCAAAGAAGTCTGCTTGTCTATAGAAGTCTGTTTATCAAATGATGTCTGTTTATCGAAGGAAATTGATTTCCCAAATGAGGTCTGTTTCTCCATAGTTCTCTTTCCTTCTTCTCCGGCTCTCTTTCTATTTATAGCAAAGAAAAGGAAAAAAAAAAGGTTAATGATCAATAGGTAACAACAATGTCAGACAGTACACCATAAAGAAATTAAAAAAAAATTTAACATGAACAGTTTTTATTCTTTCTAATTATGTACCATAACAGAAACATAACAATGTACAGACAGTAAGAGCATAAAACTAACAAAGTTGTCTATCGAAGATCCTACATCGCCTACAGTACACTAAATAGAAAAAAATAAATTATGTTTTTAAGATTAAAAAGTTATTGTATAAATTATATTATAGATTGAATGCACATGTTAAAATTAAAAAATTTAAGTAAATCATCCAACAGAAAAAGACACCAAATTTTAAAGTGAATTTCATCTAAACTATTTAATAGTATTAGTTTAAAAGTTAAGAAATAAAATTATAGTGTTGAAATTCCAGCATGTTTATTGTCTAAATTTGTTTTAGCTAATAGAAAGAAATTTACAATTCTAGAGCATCATTCAGCTCAATATGATGTTATCTTAACCCATTCATGTTAATATTCAAAGTGAAGCAGAAGTCAGGCTCCATGTTTAGTGACAAATTATTAAAATTCTACAAAGGAATTAATGAGGATAATGTAGATACAGAAGTAGAAACCTCAATTCAAATAACATAAAGGTTACTTAAGAAACTCAAAACACCAAACTAGGTGTTTACACATAACGTGTGCAACACTTCAAGAAACACCAGGGGATGCATTAGAAATAAGATATATTTACTAAAGCAATAGGAATAAATTATATCTGTAGATAACACCAGGACAAGCTGAAATCCTCAATATACATCAACTATAAAACTGCCTTATATTGTACTCTTACTATTCAATCACAAAACTCCAGTCCCTGTCAACAATAACAAAACTCAAGTGCCATCACCCCACTTTACCTAGTCAACCAAAGAAATAATAATAAATAATAATAAATAAACATAGAATTATCAAATCTAACAACCAAGGCTCAACACAAAACACCAAACTAGGGATAAAGATATCTTAAAAATAATGAAAAAGGGCAGCAAATTTTGGACTTGTAGTTGGTGGCTAATACTTAAACAGTGGACACATTGACTCAATAAAGGAACATAACTCACCTAGCTGCTTCTTTTTTCAACTTTTCATGTTTCATAAATAATTTTTTCCTTTCTATAAAAGCCTTTCTCACTCTGTAACCTCTGAAAGCTGACTGAAATAAAAGAACAGGCAATATAAGCAGAACAAACCAAGGGTACTGAAACCAGTAGAAGTGATAGGGCTGTAACAAGTGAAATGCAGACTTATTACTGAATATACTATTAATACTCAAATCTGGAGCCCTGCGCTCCATGGACTCAATGCTTCTAGTGGAGACATGTTTCTCCCTCAAAAGTTATGTTTTGCTGGCTTTTTAAGTGCACAGACCAAAGTTTTATAACCTTCTCCCCATTGATCTCAGACATGCTACAAAATATTAAAGAAGAACGTTAAGACTTATCTTTTCTTCCTTGTCATTTTTTTGTTGGAGCATTCAGATGACTAGACCAATATGTGAGATGAAATGTGCAGTGGTTTCCAAATCAGGGCGCTCTCCATAAAGTTTTCTTTCTATTGGGGTGTTTTGGGGCCAGTGTCTTGTATGAGCTTCTTGGTAAAGAGAATAGTTTTGAAGGACATGGTCAGCATTCACTGGTGACATTCCACATAGATAGATTTCACTGGTTCCAATTTTGAGCTTCCAGTACATATGTTGTCTCATTCTGTTGTGTTTGGTCCTGAGTTGAAAGATTAGACATTGATCTTGTCGAGACAGCTTATTATAGGGATTATCTTTCTTGTGATGAGAGCTTGTCCATTTCTCATTTATTTTATTCACTAAGACTAAGACTAAGATAACACTGCTTTATTGATCCTTATGGAAATTTGTTGTGATTACAAGGACTCTTTTCTCATATAAAGACAACACAACAGAAACATACACATAAATACAACAGACAAACATAGAAAGTTCATTCAGCGACTACACACAGGCATCTTGGTCCTGATCATGTTTCCTGATCAACCAGTGACGTTGATATAGTCTGACCGAGTGAGGTACGAATGAGTTTTTGTATCGCTCTGTTCTTGTTTTGATTGAAAGTAGTTGCCCACTTCGCGACGACCTGACATAGTTCTGATGGAGCGGGTGGCCATTGTCTTCCAAGATTTTTTCGATTCTATTAGTTTGTTTATTTCTTCTGGATAGAGACTGATCTATTCAAAATTTTTTTAGGTTAGTTTGTCATCTTAATTCTTAAGTTTATGTTTGTTGTGTTACTTGTCATTTTAATTCTCATGTTTATGTTTTTAATGTTATCACAGGGCCTTAAGCCAACAATTTGTTTGTTAACAGCGCTCTATATATTAAATTATTATTATTATCATAAATATTTTTTGATGCACTGTAGTCTCTACTTTTAATGCGATGTTGTATTTAATTTCATGTCTCATACAATTTCCTCAAACACAGTGTTAAAGATAAGATAAATCAGCTGAAACATAACTGAAACAATAATAGAATATGGCTGCCTTGCATTTCCATGTTCTCCAGGACTATCCATCCCAGTGGTGAGCTACAGCCCATGGATGGCTCTGGACTGGTTCAGCACATCCTTCCATTCAGATCTCTCCTGGATCCCCAGGACTAGCCAATGCTAATTGTTGCTGATGCTTTTTCTGTTGGCTTCTCTTTGAGCCAGCAACATCCCTGACAGCTTTCTTTACTTTCCCTTCACCTCTTCATTCTCTCAGACAACGATTATATCTGCGTTGATGTGGCAAAATATGTAGGTCACAGCTAGAACTAATTTGAGTGAAATGCTGCTCTTCCCCTTAATCTTCAGACTCAAAGGCAAGCCTTATCTGTTCTATTGGGACAAACACTAGCAACAAACAACCAAAAGTCAGGCTCTCTAGCTCAACTTTTGTTGAGCAACACAAACTTTTCTTAAGTTACCTGGATCTTCTGGGCAGCAATGTCTTGAATCCCTGTGATGGATAATGCCCCTTGCTCTATCATATACTGAGCTACCTCATGGTGCTCTCCCATTAATGCATAATCAAGTGGAGTGTACCTTTAAAATATTGTCAAGAACAATCAGTTGAATTTATTATTCTATATTAACAATGAAATGAAAAATATAATTATTTTTTTTTAAATATGCTAATTTACAATACCATTAACTCTCAAGAAAATGGTTATTAACAGATGAAATGAAAACCTTTTTTTGATTATATATAAAAAAAAAAGACTGACCTGTCCTCTGTGAAAGCCATATGATTGGGGTAAGCATTGTATTCAATGAGTAGTTTTACAGCATCAAGATGACCTTTGGAACATGCCCAGTGAAGACAAGTCAAGCCCTGTAGAAAAATTTAAAACAAAATCAATTCTTTTGAGTTAAAAAAAGGATCTAATAGCCTGATTTACACCTTTAAAAATGATTATTCAATAATACAATAAATCCTACTGACCTTATAAGTGTCCTGGATAGTGATAATAAATATCTGGATAAACATTATCAGGATGAAATTTAATTATTTTTATCAGGCTTTTAAAATTTAAAAAAATTTTTAGTCCTTAGCTCAAAAATGTTAAAAAGATCATTTTTTTTAAAGAACACCACTTGTTACAATTAAATAAAACTCATACTTAAAGGTCTATATCAATTGAAAGAACAATAGTAGGTCTACAATGGTAGGTCTACAAAGGTGGGTCTACACTGGTAGATCAAATGTTAATAAGATCAAAAGTTTCTGTCATAAGAGAAACTCAAAAGTAGAAGATAAAATATAAAAGAAAATGCATTTCATGCTGAACTAGATGGTGTGATAATGAAACCTACATTTTTGTATCTATTATTTGTCTGAATGACAAAAGTGGTCATCATTGAACCACAACGGATGAACTATATATAAATATTATTTGTCTTCAATTCTTATTATTAACGAGGAAAAAATATGTTGATAAGGATTCACTGAATGATCAAAATGAATAGATAGAAAGTTAGCACTCAAAGCCATTTAATATCTAATTTAAGTGTGTTTGAGTAATTTTGATTTTACAGTAACTTTTTTTTTGTTGTAAATGTAAAGCTGAAACTTTATTGGAATAGATTCAAGAAAAAAATTATAGATCAATTTTCTATCCATATTGATATTAAGCTCACTTCTTTGTCCTGAGAATTGGGGTCTGCTTCATGCTCCATCAATACAGACATACAGTTGACAAAGCCACCAAATGCTGCACAGTGGAGTGGAGCTCTTCTACATAAAGAAGACAAATAGTAGAAGACATTCATTTGTATGTATTGAATACAATTATACAAAAACAACTAATAAAAACAACAGCTAGTAAGCCTCAAATAGTGACTTTGTACTAGGCCTACTGACAAATAGTGACTTTGTACTAGGCCTACTGGCAAATAGTGACTTTGTACTAGGCCTACTGGCAAATAGTGACTTTGCACTAGGCCTAACTAGGCCTACTAGCAAATAGTGACTTTGTACTAGGCCTACTAGCAAATAGTGACTTTGTACTAGGCCTACTAGCAAATAGTGACTTTGTACTAGGCCTACTAGCAAATAGTGACTTTGTACTAAGCCTACTGGCAAATAGTGACTTTGTACTAGGACTACTGGCAAACTGAAAATCTATTCTAGAAACTAAGAGAGATTGGTAAGAGTAATAAATTATTAGTGTGATTAAATATTAACATCAGCTTACGCAGAGTGGTCTCTAACATCTGGGTTCACACCATACTTTATCAAGAGCTGGCATATGTAAGCATGTCCACCTAGGGCTGCCCTACATCAAACAACAAAAAAAAAAGCAACTATTAACATAACTGCAAATTATAGATCACAAGAGTTTCAATTTTAAAACCATTTGCATCTGAGACCAACAGATCTTTGGGTTAGGTGAAGTTTTTTTCGATGGTTTATAAACACTTCATTAACATAGACATTCCAAAAACATATTCAGTTATTCATTACAGATTAGTAGACTCAGTTCTTATTCATGAAATTTATCACTATGCCCAATAACTATCACAGAATATAAGGTGAGGTGATTCCACCATCAACTCAGTAATCTGGTCAGTGATTCTCAAAAATTGGCACCCTCTACCTTCACCTATCCCTTAGTCTGTTGTGCTGTTGAGGTACCAAACAAGATTGGTCAACTGTCTTTCTTCATTCCTCTCTGTCTTTTGCCTAGAATTGAATGTCTTTCAATACAGGCCTGTCCAGTCTTTTTTATTATAGCTTTTATATAGCACTACTTTCATGCTTATAACATGCTCAGAGCGCCTTTGGTCTAATCTCATTTGTGGACCAGTGGGGGGGAGGGGGTATCTACGAGTTGGTTTTCCGTGCTGCCTTTATGTGCTCAGTAAACACAACTCTGTCTGAGTCAGGTGTCGAACCCCCTTCTATGAAGCCAAGCCAAGGTCAAGCGCACTTGGCCGCTCGACCACGCTTCCCACAAGGCATTCTTTTAAGAGTAGTATGGGCTAAAGAAGGCATTAACTTATTTTCAGTATTAGAATGAATGCAAATTAATAAAAACTTAACAACCAATGGTATATTTTAAAAAATTATCATCAAATCCTTAATGCTATCTTTTTATTGATTCTTAGATGAGAACCTTGTTCTGAAAACCTCCAAGCATATTCAGATCTAAAACAAAACCTTTGGAATGACCCCTGCTTAGTACCAGTGCTTTGTAAAATATAAACGTGTGTACCAGGGTGTGCTGCAAGCTGCTCAGGTGTCACTAGCTCCTGATTGGTAGGCTATAGGCTATAGCTGTCGTGCGCGCTTGTAGTTTTTCTTTGCATTTAATATTGGTGTTTTAGGGTATAGGAAGTAGTTTCTTTTAAGTGCGTTTTGTTGTCTAGAAGATTGTGTGTGTGTGTGTGTTTACGTCATCCTTAGTTTCCGCAAGAGAGAGAGAGCTGCTTTTGTGAGCTGGTAGCTGGTTTTTTGGTTCCCCTTGTAAGGGTACGTAAGTACATAGTTTTATTAAGTAAGCTGATCTTTCAGTACGGGTGTCGCTATTGAAAAGTTCTTTCTACTAGCGGCAGCGCTAGATCTAGGTTTTCTTTTCGTTTCAGGGTGTTAGGTTTGGGCTATGGGAAAGTGTGTCGTCTTTCTGCCCTTGGAGTTGTGTAGTAAATAGCGGTGTTGAGGTGTAGGGAGTTGAGCTTCTGTTGGGCGCCGAGATGGAGTGTGTTACCGAAACCTGTTGGTGTGATACTAGACTAATTAGTAATCAAATGCTAACTTCAATGATATTGATGTACATGTAAATATGTTTGAAAATTACTACTAAGTCTAATTAAATATTGTTCCTGTTGGCAACTGTTGTTATTCACTAAATGTTCAGTTGAATAACTGGTATTCAATGTTTGTAGTTTACATGCTATTACCTTTGGGTTCTTGTGTTACTCTGTTCAGGCTGGGGATACGGGACTGTAATGTCATATCATACCCTAGCTAATCTGAAATCCCACCTGACAATAGCTGCAAGGCATCGGAGGTTTGAATTTAGAATTTTCCTCCTCATAGGTGGGTAGCCAGTGAAGGCTAACAAGTTCTTCCTATCCAATGCTTACAAACAAACAGTACAAGAGAGAACATACCAGTGTAATGGTGACCTTCCATACTGGTCCAGCACATCCACTCTGGCATGGCAGTCGATCAGCGTCTGGACAACATCCATATGGCCCATCTCACATGCCCTGAACAAAGGGGTATGTTTTGCCTGATCCGTTACCTCTAGCTGGGCCCCATGGTCCAGCAAGAGTTTAACTGTAGAACTGTGACCAGACAATGCTGCAGCATGGAGTGCTGGAACCACACAATAAATGACAAATTATCAATTTTAATCAAAACATTGATAAAAAGTAAAGTCTATATAAAGACAAAGTAAATCAAGAACCATTAGTAGAAGTATAACAGTCAATAAGGCAAAGAGTTAGTTGAGGTTGTATGAAGCAAAAAGAGTTACCAAATACCATTGGCATCAAA
The DNA here is from genome assembly GCA_030265305.1 of Biomphalaria pfeifferi. Classification (NCBI taxonomy): domain Eukaryota; kingdom Metazoa; phylum Mollusca; class Gastropoda; family Planorbidae; genus Biomphalaria; species Biomphalaria pfeifferi. The sequence goes on from JASAOG010000204.1 coordinate 262,261, forward strand.
GTTAAAATGTGAAGCGTAATGCTAAAAAGATGTAAACTATGATATTACAAAATCCTCAATAAAATTTTTTTTATTCAATTAAAAACTCTATATCATAAATATAGTGATAGCTGATTCCATCTTTAATTTTAAAAAGCTTATTTTAATGCAAGGCATCAACAGTTGTTTGTTTGTTACAAGTTTCAGATGTTCATTCAGAAGTGAAGATGATTATTACATCCAAGCCTAAACCTCGCACAGTTTGGGGGGGGGGGGGGGGGGGGGTTTTGCAGTGGACAGGGTTTTAAAATTAGTTACATTGTAATGACAGTCCACATGGATACCACATGACCAGGCAGCTATGTCTTGGGTTACCAGGTACTGCAATCTGTATGAAGATTGTAACTTGCTGAATATTCATGATTATAAGTTCAAAAAAGACCAAAAAAGATGGACAATAAAAATACTCTCGCTTTCTTTCAATTACTAAAAAGTTACTTTGACAAACTCATGAACATTTTCAATAAAGATTTTCAAATAAGAAATGCAAATACTTTGTTCTCTCAATTTGAATGTCTCTCCAAAATAGGGTTCCACGGTCACATGAAAAAGTGTTCTACAAGAGGAACCATGGTCAATATGACTGAAGGAGGTCAGCAATTCTATTGCTAAAACATTTAGCCTTAAGACCGCTCAAAGAGTTTATTTTTTATTAGCATATTACAGTGATGCCCAAGATATGGCCCGTGATGTTGCTGTGTCGCCCAGTCTGTGCAGAGTGTTGAAAGTGGGCTTAATAAAAATAAAAAATGTATCTTGTTTTGCTAGCAGTGATAGATGAATTGTAAAGAATACAATAAAAGCCGTCTACCCCCAACAAGACATTTATTTAGCCCACAGGCATAATATGGTAGGGCATCACTGGTGTATAGTATTTAATTTTCTGTAAGTCTTACATGTTCCACCAGTTTTGTCCTCTTGGTGTATGTCAACTTTGTGTTCTAGGAAAACTCGGATGACATCATCAGCACCTTTACCAGCTGCCCACATGAAAGCAGTACGTCCTTCTAGATCCGCTTCATCGGTACAGTTGTGTTTCAAGAACACTGAAACAGTATCCTGAGGACAGGAATCATATAGATGACATTTAGAAATGTTTTGTTTTTACAAAGCTTATATCAATTCATTCTGCCTGTCTTGTCTGGTATAAAGTTTATACACATTAGTTCTCTCACACCAATTCTTGGGTCAAGTTGAAACTTATCACTAATAAACATGAATCAATAAAAAAAAAATTAACCAAATAGTCAATTGATTAGTGGTAATTAATAATTTTGTTTCATATCAAAAAGAGAAAAGCTGTTTTTTTAGATATACAGTTGAAAGTGCAAAGATATTTCCCTTAGATTAGCTTTTTTTGAAAGGATTTCTTACATTTTGCTTGTTTTCACTTCATTTGTAACTGGATTTGAAGTTTTAACTTATTATTCCTTATCTTACTTATTACAGAAGTTACTTCAAACAAGAAGATAATTACGTTCTTCGCATTACATGTGTCAATCTAGTCATGCATGTTGATCAATGACTAACAACTAACATTACCACTTGAACAAAATAAACTACACACAACTCCCCCTTTGCAGACACCGCTTTGAAACCGTAAACCATATCCTCTTTGAATGCCCATCTTAGGCAGACCCTACTTCCACTACAGCCCAACATAACCAACACCCTGTACGGCAGTGCTGAACAACTGAAGAAAACAGCACACTTTTTTTTCCTTGGCACAGTCTGCAAAAGAGCTCACAGCTCAGCAGCAATAAAGCTGGCTAGAAGAAGAAGAAGAAGATCAATGACTAATTCTGCAAAGTCGTTGCTTTTCCTGGTAATTTAGGCAATTAATTCCATTCTCTAATGGCACTAAGGATGAAGGAGCACTTGTATGAATTTGTTCTAAAATAAAGAATAAGAAACCCCTCTCTTTGTGTCTGAGTATTGCATCAAGTTTTTTTTTTCAATTTGTAAATTATGGTTCAGTGTTTCAATGTTTTATGTATTATAGCTACTATACTTTTTATTCTTCTAAAGCATCTTTACATTTAGTGATTTGACTAATGGTGTAACTTTCCATTATTCCTTGACATGCCATTCAAAAGCTCTAATGTACGTATTTGGCATGCATGGAATTGGTTATTGATCTCTGACCATCAAAAGTGAGCTAAGATAAAGATTGGCTACTATCACGGGAGAATCAATTCTATTTTTGCTTTATATTTCCAATATTGAAAGTTTTGCTATCCTTGAATTTTTAAAAGTTTAAATTTTATTCTAAATAAAAAATTAAGTCAACTCTCACACTGAAATTATTCTGAGCTGCGTAGTGCAGTGCTGTCGCTCCATTGGAGTCAGAACTGGAACTGTCAGCCCCACTGTCTAATAAAATAGACACTATCTTGGAATGACCTGAAGATCAATTGAAAGTACAAATATTAAAACTTTGTTATTGTAATGTTAACAGGAGTTTGTCTTTTTTTTTTGGGGGGGGGGGGGGGGGGGCTATATCCAATGAAAACTTTAAATAAACTAAATACCCCCCCCCCACCCAATTTTTTTTTTTAAAATGAAAAACCCTGCAAGAAACATCCTATAAGAGTCCTTTAATTTAGAAATACTTTTCCTAGAAAATAAATATCTTTTCACAAGGTTTTAACTTCAGAAACTTTTTTTTTTTAAAAAGTCATTCACTTGACAATCATGTTTCAAATGGATTAGTAGGTCATAGAGCAATTAATATAACTATGAAACATTGTAGTTTACCTAAGACTGCTGCCCAATGAAGCGGAGTTCGAAACACATTATCTAAAGTGGAGACATTGCAGTTTTTGACAGTGGTCTGTTAGGACAAAAAAAAAAGAAGAAATTCTGTATAACAAATAAAAAGGCTGCAAAGAAAATTATTAAGCAGAAAGGTAATTTATCTTTTTTAGTTAATAATAATAATAATAATCTTTATTGTCCGTAAGGAAATTTGTCTAACAATTTATTAAATAAATTGTTAAAACTGTTTGATAGTGAATTTTACTGTGTGAGCAAAGAATTCAAGAACTGACCAGAACATTAACAACACTCTCATTTCCATCAGCTACTGCAAGGTGCAAGGCCGTTCGACCTTCATAGTCTTGCCAATTTATAACACTAGGTGTGGTTTCCTTGGAAACAAAAAAAAACAACAATAAAAAACAAATGGCAAATAAGACAGAATTAATGAAACAAAAAAAAAAATAATGGGTCCTAATGGAGTTTGAACATTAGAAATGGAAATATTAGGATGTATTTGGATCTCTATGAGACTTGGATGAGTTAGCTGGGTTGGATTAGAGAATGAAGTAAATTTATGCTTTGCAAATTTTTATAGCGTATTTATTGATAATCCTTAATAACTATAGTTCACTTCAACTCAATCATCACTCCCCCCACTGTCTCAGTTTCCAAACTCTGTTAGCCACAACTTTCTTGAAAAAATATTCGTGATGCCACTAAATAATGTATATAATATGTTGTTTATTGTCTTGAACAATAATCACAAAGTGGAGTGGCTCAACTAATGGGCATCAGGAAACACAAGCAGGGCTATGTACAAAGAAATGACTGTGCCAAACAAAGGGAACATTAACTTCCTCCCACGCAAGGAGCAATCTTCAAACCAAAAACAGGACACACAATTCTGTTAAATTACCATCTTATTACCATTACCATTGCAAAGATTGCAAAGAGCAATCTACAATCTTCCAACTAAGAACAGGACACACACTGCTGTTAAATTACCATCTTATTACCATTAACATTGCGAAGAGCAATCTACAATCTTCCAATTAAGAACAGGACACACACTTCTGTTAAATTACCATCTTAACAAAATGAATCCCACACACCTACCCCTTTGTAGACACTGTGACCATCCTTATAAAACCGTATCCATATCCTCCTTGAATGCCCCTTCCTAATCCACCTTAGGCAGACCCTACTACCACTACAGCCCAACAGTATGCAGTGCTAAGCAACTGAAGAAAAGATTGCACTATTTTTCTTTGGCGTAGTCTGCAAAAAAAAAGCTAACAGCTTAGCAGCAAAAAACTGGCTAGAACAAGAAGAACTCTAAACAACACAACTGACAGAAAATGGTTAACCAAATCAGAGCACCTACCAAAATCAGTTTCACACAGCTAACAGCTTCTCTGTCCCTAGTACTTGCAGCCCAGTGTAATGGTGTCTTGCCTTCTGTGTCAGGTATACCAATGTTGGAATCCTTTTTGTTGTTAAAAGACAAAAACAGTAGTGATTGGTAGTCATTAGATTATCAGTAGGCCTAAACTCCCAACATGTTTTCAATATCTGTACTAGCATACTTCAGTTAGAAAAATTCTTATAGAGCTTTAAGCCAAATTTTCATTAATCTTCTTAAAAAAAAAAAAAATAATTAAGCCACTAAGCACTGGAACAATGAATGATGCATATTTAGTGCGATTGGTACACTATTTTCTTTAATGCACTAAAATGTTGAGTTAAATATGTGGTTCATTCCCTGGTTGGGCTCAACTTTAATTCACATTTTGAATTCATATTTTTAATTCACATTTTTAATTCACATATTTAATTCACATTTTTAATTCATCACTTTTTCCTCTTTATAAAAATTGTTTCTGGATTAAGAGCAAGATTTTCTAATATCCATTTCAAATCTGTATGTAAATGGCTCTTTCTGTCTCAGAAGACAATAGATGTGCCTTGGTGAGCCTAAGGCTTTGGTTTCATCTTGAGACGGTGCAGAATCTGGAGTGACTGATCAAACCAAATCTGGAGCAGCATAGTTTGCCACAGTACATGCATGTATATGTATCTGTCCTAAGGCTAGCTGACAGGGTGGCTTTCTTTTTCATTTCTTTTGTTCTCTGCAAAGTTCGTACCAGCATGTACATTCTGTCTCCATGCTGTCCAGTCTTGGGATATCTCCTCCCACATTCTTTGGTTGATGCATGTGGTTCTCATGTCTTGCTAGCAGACATCTCTGTACGTTAGTCTTGGGCAGTCTTTGGGTCTGACTCCCTCCTCAAGCTATTTATGTCTTTAGGAATTCTTCTGGCATGCAAGTGACATGTCCAAGCCAGCGTAGTCTTCCCTGTGTCAGAAGAGCATATGATCCCTCCAGGAGTTGCACATGATCTCTCCAGGAGCTGCACATTATGAGTTGCAGGCAGCGGAAGTGGAAGCTATAAGTTGACCAGCTCTCACTGCCATAAAGAAATGTGCTCAGAACACAGGCATTGTAGACTAGGATTTTAGTTGCCGTAGTCATTATATTTTCCTAGACGTGCTTGGAGAGTTTTTCCATTGCAGATGAAGCCTTTTCTAATATTTTTGTCAGCTCAGTGTCTAAATCTAGGTTTAAAATCTGTATACAATTATCATTTCATGTGAATCCCGAGATACTGTTAAATTCAACAAATGTCCAGTCTAAAGAATAATGAAATTATATGGTTAGTCGAGAGAATGTATAACTTGCTCAAAAGGCATTTTGACACTAAATTTTGTTTTGAAATGTTTAATTGAAAAAGCTAAAAGTGTGTTTTATATAAGTTGTCCCTATTTTCTCTTTCTTGGTTATGAAAAACAAGACTTAAAATATCACAGCTGTTAACTGTCTCTAACATACTTCTTTTTTCTCAATATGTTCCCTGACATGAGATAGTGTTTCCCCAACATATTAAGAAGTGGTAATGTCTCTAAAAAAGGTGCGGTGGCTGAGTGGTAAAGCGCTTGGCTTCCAAACCAGAAGTCCGGGTTCTTTGGGTGCCTTTGAGTCCACCCAGCTCTACTGGGTACCTGACATTAGTTGGGGAAAAGTAAAGCCGGTTAGTCATTAAGCTGGCCACATGACACCCTCGTTAACTGTGGGCCACATAATCAGATGAACTTTACATCATCTGCCCTATAGACCACAAGTCTGAAAGTGGAACTTTACTTTTAATTTCTCTAAATGAAAGATAAACTTGACATCAGAAATAAAGAGTATTACATCATAGCCCAAACTTACAGTTGATAGGATTGACAGTGGGCAGGACTAGAACTCCAGATCATCATGACAATAGTCTAAAGTGCATTCCAAACAGTATACAATGGAATTTCTTCTCTGGATTTTTCATAATTTGGTAACTTTCTATAATTATACTACTCCAAAAACATAGTGCACAGAAAGAAAAAACAAAAACAAAATAATCATTGGCCTCCTTCAGTCGTAGAACGACTATGGTTCATCTCAGAGCACACTTCCTCATGTGGCTGTGGAGCCCTATTTTGGAGAGATACTCCCGTCCACAGATAGCGCAGGTTAAGGTGGCTTTTGCTTCGGTGGTAGAGGAGCTGGCCGGTTTTCGGATTGTGCATTTTTCTTCCTGAGCTGAGACCCATGTACTTTCACTGTCCATAGCTTTCTTGGTCACAGTCTCTCTCCACCTGTTGCGGTCTAGAGCTATGTTCCCAATTGTCAGTATTGATGTTCACTGATTTGAGGTCACGTTTTATTACATCTATGTAACGGAGGTGGGGGCGACCAGTTTTTCTTGTGCCAGTCGTGACTTGACCATAGAGGATGACTTTCGGGATGCGCTTGTCGTCCATCCGGCGAACATTTCCAAGCCAGCGCAAACGGCGTCTGAGGGCTGTAAAGATGCTGGGAATACCTGATCGCGCAAGGATCTCAGTATTGCACACTTTTTCTTTCCTTGTGACATTCAAGATCCTACGGAGACATCTCAAATGGAACGAGTTCAGTTTTCTCTCTTGCTTTGCATAGGTGGTCCATGATTCACTGCCATACAGCAGTGTACTCATAACACATGCCTTGTAGACTTCCATTTTGGTCACCGAAGTTAGCTTATGGTTTTCCCAAACTCTTGGTCTGAGTCTAGCGAATGTCAAGGCAACCTGCCCTATACGTTTTTTCATTTCCTCTTCTAGAGACTAGATCTGTAATTGTGGATCCCAGATAGCAGAATTCGTTTACGGCGTCCAGCTTGTTATCGTCTATGAGGATGGAGGGTGGTGCAGTAGCAGGTGGTCCCATAACATTTGTTTTCTTTGTGCTAATAGTCAAGCCATATTCTTTACAGGCCTGAGAGAAGCGGGACATTAGTGACTGAAGTTCCTCTTGCGTGTGTGCCACTACTGCTGCGTCATCTGCGAATAGCATATCTCTTACGAGGGTGGCTCTGATTTTAGTTTTGGCCCTCAGTCTGGCAATATTTAGGAGTTTGCCATCAAATCTGGAATGGAGATAGATGCCTTCAGTGGATTTGTCAAACACGTTGTGGATTAGCAGTGAAAATAGTATTCCAAAGAGGGTTGGGGCCAGGACACATCCTTGTTTAACTCCGCTGTTTATACTGAAACTTTCAGAGCTGGCACCGTTGAATTGCACTGTACCCATCATATTTTGGTGGAAAGATATGATTACATTTAGTAGCTTGGGTGGACAGCCTATTATCTGTAAAATTTTAAAGAGGCCATCTCTGCTAACTAGATCGAAGGCCTTTGTCAGGTCAATAAACGCAATGTACAAAGGCATCCTTTGTTCTGTGCACTTTTTATGGAGTTGGCGGATGGAGAAAATCATGTCAATCGTGGATATATATTGTAAAGCAGCCTTTGTGGTGCAGGGAGAATAACAATGAACAAAATTTATACAATTTATTACAGTGATTTTCTTACCTGTTTAATAAGCATCTTGACATGTTCCAAGTTGCCATAGGAAGCAGCCCAGTGTAAAGCAGTTCTCTGAGGATTAATGCTTAATAATCTTAAAAATCCTTAATTAAAATAGAAAGCTTAAACTGAAGTAATACAATAGGTGGCTTGGCAATGAAGTGGGCAGTTAGTGAAGGTAATTCAAAAATAATATTCTTTACTAGTAAAACAGAAATGAAAAACTCAATACATAGACCAAATAATGAAAGTCTAAGTGCCATGGTGGAGGAATAACTTTAAGAACTCTTTTTACATAATTCAACAAAAGATTTTCTTAGAAATTACCACCTAATAATTGTTTAAAAAAAAAGGGGGGTTTTGAAATGTATATTTATGTAGAAAGATCATATATAATCTGTTACTGTGAAAAGCATTAGTACTGCATTGAGGAAGTTGTATAAGCAAGTATAAGCAAGTATAAGTATTAGGCCTACTTGTAAGATGTAACTCAATTGAGTGTAATGACACCGTTACTTTTAAAGGTAGTACCTACATAGGAAAGCCTTTTAAAAAGTACATGTCTGCTGCATACATGAATAGATTTATAGTCATATTCTTTAGAGTATGGTGGGGCCCATCATATTTTTTTAACCCAGCCCCATATGTGCATTGCTAACTTGCAATGCCTGTTTTTACAAGGCTTACATAGATGTGCTTATTATGTGGTGAATATCGTTTATCAAGATTAAAAAAAAAAAAAAGCTTTTAATTAAGTTTTAATTAATATTCAGAAAAATTAAAATTTTTTCAAAACAATACTGAGAAATCAAAATGTTATTCTGACAACAGGGTAACATTTCCAATAATTTTAAAAATTTTTCGATAGAGTGTTAAACTTCAATAAGCTTTTTATTCTTTCTTTTCAATACAGAGATTTAATGGTTTCATTTCTTACTTTATTTTTGTCCTGATCATCTATCTCTCCAGGAGTCAGTTGTCTCAGCAACAAGGCCATGCACTTGGGTAACTTGTGTCTCGTGCACAGATGCAGAGCAGTCTGACCTTCATTGTCTTTCTCACGGCAATCTGCGCCCCGAGAAAGCAAAAGCTTCATAAATCGAAGATTTCCCTGCGAGTGAATCAAGCAGCTTTCTTTAAAAAAAAAATGTTAGACAATGCTTCCACATTGAGAGGATAGAGATCATGAAGCAAGAGAAATGAAGTTCAACAGCTCCTTTGAATTGCAGTAAATTGTTATGGCCCAATTAGGAGTTTTGGTGCCAAAAGTTATTTGTTTCATAAAAGTAAAATTTTGACTTTGAGATAAATGTAACAAATTAAAACAAGACTAGGATGTAGGAAGTAAACAGAAGACTTTTGGCAGCCATATAGTAAGGGGAGTTTTAATAAATGAATTAGAGATTTAGCTTGAAGGTTCCATTCATTAAATAATTTATATTGTTGGCCTTTTGCCTGTGTTATTAGATTTCATTATTTGAGTGTTACCTCTGTTTGATGTATGCCTAAGACACAATGCGGAAGGGCCTAACAAAATGCATATTGTTTAGTAGATGGAAGAAAGCAAGAAAATTTAAATAAAATTATTTTTTTTGTGGTTGGATCAGCTGCACAATACAATCTTCTACAAACGCATTGTGAGCTGTGTGCTCTGGCCCATGTTGATGGTCCCAGGTTCAAACCCTGCCTGCTGCCATTCCCTGCCATCCTGTGGGATATTTGGGATAGATGTTATAATCTTCCATTCTGAAGGAACATTGAAAACATGTAAAACAAACAAAACAATCTGATTCCAAGTAAAGTTGTTTTTTCATGTCCATCTGTTGGCTGGTATTTTTTCAGTTCCATATAGCACAACCCAAAAGGTAAGAGGAAAGTGGGCAGACCCAAGCAAACCTGGAAGAGGTCAATCATCAATGAAGCTGAAGGTACTGGAATGACATGGGAGCAGATGAAGAAAGCTGCTCAGAACCGAGTTCTGTGGAGAGGTGTGGTTGCGGCCCTATGCTCCCCTGGGAGTACACAGGATTAAGTAAGTAATATAGCTATGCATCCAAGGGTACAACAGCTTTATTGGATAATTAGGGAGTTGGTCATTGTACTACCTACTTAATATCCTTATCAGAAGAGCACAACATCGTTGCCCCATTGAGCACTAAGTCCCCAGGGGTCTCAACTTGTTTTTTTTTAATTCAATGATTAGATTTTTAATTTAATTTAATAAAAGCTTCACAGAATGTATTAGGAGATTGATGATTATTAAAACAATGTTTTGGACTTGCTCTAAAATTATCAAGTTTCTTAGAAGCCAAGTAAGAAAATTTAAGAAGATCTCATCATGAATTAAATGAGAATTACAGCAAGACCAATTGCCATAGAGGGCCTGAACACTGACCTGCGACATTGCAACCCATGGGCAGCGGAAACCAATAACTCTCAGCCATATCTTAGGTCTGTAAGACAAGGCAATGAATTATGTATCTCCGACAGATTAGGACATCGCAGGTCAGTATTGAAACTAACTAAAACTATTGGTCTTGATTACAACAGTAGTGATGGGTTAGGACAACTTAAGGAAAACATGATGACCAACACAAATTTTTAGATGGAAAAGTTTTCATCAGGTTACATTTTCTACTGCACCTTGTGTGCTGCCCAGTGAAGGGCAGTCCTCCCTCCTTTGTCTTTCAGGTTCACCTGGGCCCCAGTCTTGAGAAGAACCTCGGCACACTCCAGCCTATCCCCCAGTACACAGTACATAAGTGGACTACGTCCAAACTGGTCACCAACATCAAGATCTCCATTGGAAGCTGAAGCTAATATTTAATTTTAAAAAAATATGTTAACACAGCTAATTTGGAAACATTTTAAAAGAACTATAAATAGATATCTTGAATTTAAAGCATGTTCTGATAGGTCAATCGCTTTTTCTTGGACTAAAAGATTCTAGGATGTAATTATCTTCAAAATCTGAAGGAACATCCAAAACAAGTAAAACATTAACATCTACATGCCATAGACTTTTACAGTAATTTTGAAGATAAAATATTCTAAGAATGCCTAGTCAATAACTTGGAAAAGGTAAATTGTCTATGGGTTGTGGTTGCTTGTGGCCATACATTTGCTTTGGAATGATTAAGGCAAGTTATAAATGCTTTTTAGTAAGATAGAATACAGTAAAGAACTGCCAGATGTTACAGAAATATCTTACTTAATTCCAGCATATAATTATCTTTATCATTTTTTAAAGTGCTTCAATTCAAAAACTTTTTACTTGGGTGGCTTTGAGAGATATGTATCTGATGTTGATTGGGTTGACCAATGATACCAGATTACTGTTTCAGCAACACTTCTTTCTTTAAACTAAAATACTACCCCAAAAACATTGATACCCTAAATCGATAACTTTCCTGCATGATAACATCTTCACTATACACATATCAAATACTAAATGCTTTTAAAGCTGTACCATGAAACATGCAAAGTATCCCCTTCAGACATTGCCATCTAAAAATCAGATGATGTAAAGGTCATATGCTTCTGTGGCCAATGGTTTATCAGGGTGTCATGTGGCCAGACAATCCCCTTTACTTTCCCCAACTAAAGGGGCATCCCTAAAATACCAACATTACAAATCCCACTCTAGAACCTTTATATTGTGGCAGAGTACGAAGGTCAAGGAGGCAATAATTACACCAAATCATTATGCGAGTAACAAAGTAACAACCTGCAATTAGTCTGAGTAGAGTCTGCTTCTCTCCATTCACAGCAGCTGCATGGATCTGGGTCACTACTTCTAACCTCTGACCTTCAGGCTTAGATGTGAATGGTGTTCTTGGTGTTTCACTCTGAAGGAAAAAAAAAAAAAATTATGCTTAAAATATTTTTTACTCTACTTTCTCCTTTTATAAAAATCAAAGATCAGTTATAATATGTAGACTATTATCCTAAACATTTACTGTAAACCATCAAATGTAAAAGAAACAAAAAAAAATCAACATTACTCCAATTAATATTTACTAATATTAAATTAAGGTCAAAATAAAATGAACAACTTTGATATTACTAGAAGACAAAGTTTATAACAAAAAACTAAATATTAAACAAGAATAACAAATAGATTTTATCCTTATATTTTATATGTTATACATATTTTATATAACAGCTTGGTCTTCTTCATTCTCACAAAAATAAAAGCATTATTTGAGATTTGACAAGAATTAAAATTAAAAGTAAGACAACATATTAAAAAAAAGCAAAACAGAAAAGACAAGAAAGAAATATAATATAGTGATATGTAAGTAAAATAAGATGAAGAAATGTTTAACTTATTATAGCAAGTAATCAACGAATACCTGTGCTTCTGTATAAAGTCCCAAGAAGCGAGCAGAAACACAGCAATGACACAAGTAATGGGAAACCATGGTTTACACTATATTGTTGTGTAACTCTTTTAATGCAAGTCAAAATAATCCCTAAGTCAATTAGTTACTAGGAGAATACCCAAGTAACATCAAATAATGAAGTGTTTCCCAAACCTTTTCTTTAACAGAACACTTTGCACATTCTGATTATTTAGTGAAAAACTTTACTTATTTTTTTAAGAAAGATTAACTCATGTGATGGCCTGCTATTTAATTATCCCAGTAGTTGGCGGAACTCCTATTCAGGCCTCTCGGAACACTAGGGTTCAGTGAAACACAGTTGGGGAAAGACTGAAATAATAGACTTAAAAATATACTGTAATGATTCTTGATATAATTATACTGAGAGTTTAGCTACACCCTTAGAAGATTAAGAGCTTTAAAGGTTATGAATGCATCTTGAATAAACAAAAGTTTTCCTGAATGCTTTAGAAATTTTCCTCACATCTAAACATTGGTGACTAAAGCCCTAAGAATGCACCAAAAACAATAATAATGTTTTCATTAAAAAAAAACAACTAAGCCCACAGATTAAAAGATAGCCAACTGATGATTTTCCTTGAAAAGTTTTGTTAAGAAGTTTTGTTAACTAACTGACTTCCCATTGCTAATCTAACAAACACAGAATGTAATCTAATCATACTAATGCTAGTAATACTAGATCTATACTTTGGAACTTAATAAAACTTTTAAGCCTGTTGAATTATAAAGATCCTATTAAATTAAATTCTTTAAATGAATTAAAACCAAAAAGAAATGTTTTAAAACAAAACAAAACCAGCTATTTTATAATTATATCAACTCATGAAACACATGTTAGAAAAAAAAAGCATACAGTAAGCCAAACAAAACAACAGCAGATGACCTACAAAGCCACTTCTGCTACCTGTGCTCACACAGTTCTACACCCCTTCCATTTCTAAAAATAGACTTTAAATGAGGAGAGGACATGTACAATATTCCCTTCCTCACTCTACAGTGCAGCCAAGGAACTTTTCACCTTTTAACTTTTCCTCCAATTTTTTCCTAAGAACTAAAAAATAATCAAATAAAAAAATTGGTATATGTATTTCATTCAGTCATGGTACATTGACTGTTGTAATGATTTTAAAATGTTTTATATTGAAACAAGTAAAATATTAAGTGTAACTGTATCAATCTCTTTGGATCAGTCGTGTAGTTAAGTTTCATGCTTTTAGTTTTCTCAATGCACTATGATCCTATTACTTGTCTGGACCAGTTGGGTAAGGGAGGGAAGCAAGAAGTGTGTATCTGTGTGAATGTTAGCATGGTTGCTTTTTAAATGCATTTATAACAAAAACCTTGAGGACTTGAATTTGAACTCTAGTACTCAAGCCTCCTTGAACCACTGTGCCAGCTAATTACTTATGAAAATAGAAGGTGTTATTTTTATAGTTTGAAGCTTTTAATTGATGACCTAATTCTGTACACAAAGTATAAAGGGGACTAATTCAATGTATATACCACCACATCTGTCAAGTTCAATTATTTCCCTTGTTTGACTATAAACAAAATAATTACTAATAGTTAATTAACTGTTTAATTTTTTTTTTTTATTGTATCTAGTTCTATCAGGTACAAAATATTCTTGTGCAAAATTTCAACTTGATACAAGATTGGGTGTGGGAAAAATAACGTGAAAACATTTTACCAGACAGAAAGAATGAGTTGATATAAGCTTTGTAAATAGTGAAAAGGCTGCAGAAAAATATAAGACAAAAAAAAAAAAAAAAGCAAATATTAGACTTTATAGTTGTAAATCCAAAACTATCACAATGGTGAGTGGTGATAATGTTAAAATATTTACTTTTATAGTTATTAATTTCTTCAACAAAATGTATGTTAAAAATAATGTAAAGTGCCTTCTATTGAAGTATGAATGTGTAAGCAGGTAATTTTTTAAATTAGACATTGTTACATACATATACAAATATAAATTAGCATAACCTTTTGACAAATCATAATGATAGACCTTTTTTTTAAAATGGATACTGGGTGACTAGCTGAACTTTTCAAGCAATAGGTAAATATTGTACAAGAACAATAATTTTTAGTATTCAAACAAAAATCTTGCTTTAATAGCCAAGTTAATTTAAATCCAAACCTGCTTTCTACATCCACCCTAGTTTTCAGTGACTAGTTTTTTTCTTTCCTTTTTTTTTTGTTAAAGATAAATTAAAAATAACAAATTTTATGATTTAAGAATAGTGGGTAAAAAGTATTTCTGACCTGACATGAAGGGAAATGTTAAAATGTAAAGCCTTAAAAAGCCTTGAGTTCTTATAGATATGACAATTAAGTCTGGCAATATGAAAACAAAAACCTGCAGTATAATGTTCCCAGAATTCAATTTAGTCGGTACCAAAACATCCTCCAAAGGCTTGACAACATTTTTGGTAGAACAGGCAATGTTTTTTGTTGCCACAGATTTAGTGGATGAGCACATGACTCATTGGAAACCTAAATACAATTACAAATATTACTTTAAATGTATTCATTTAAATGTACTATTTTTTAACCAAATTGAAAACATAGAAGATATTATAAATATACATGAAAAAGGGATCTAAAGAATATTACAATAAAACACTTTGTTTTTATTTTATAGCTTCATATACAATAAACAAAATCTTTAAATGTAAAGTGTAAAAAAAAAAATACAAAAAAAAAACAACAACAGGGCAATAAGAGTTTATATAAAACAAAAAAATAAAACATTTTATTGGGTTTATTGTGTGTGTTTATAATGAAATTGGAAACTATCCGAGCCAATTATAACAAGCTCTTTTCTTTGCCTCTCCTTAACTTTCATTTCGCATTGAGTTTTTGGCCGAGTCTCATCTGAGATAAGAGGACGAGAAGGGGTGGTGGGACCTAAATTGTATTACACATTAATCTGGCTACCAGCCTACGATGAGCAGTGAAGCAAAGGGACGAATTTCTACATCTCCTGCTACATAAGGGCCTCATTCATCTAAGGGGAGTTTGTAATGGATCCCGGACAGGATAGGAAATTAAAAAACAAGCCTGCACAACAATCCAGTTCCCCATGCAGGCGGCTAACTCAGACTGGATGTGAACAGGTAGCTTTGCTAGCTGGGTTAGCTAAGATAAATCCAAATAAAGCATCTTTTTATGATGGTTTTCCAGCTAGATTTCTTAAAGAACAAAGCAACGAGATTGAATAACTATTCCAAATGTTTTCTTATCTTATATAATACAGACGTTACTTCAAAAAGAAGATGATTACGTCTTACGCGTCATGCATTTAGTCATGCATATTAACCAATGACTTAAATTCTGCCAAGTCACTGGTTTTCCTGGCTAGCTCAGCCATCATTTATTCAATGTAGAGTAGTGAGGAACTGGAAAGAAGCTAGTGTCACTCTTCTATTTAAAAAAAAGAGAAATCTGATTCAGAAAACTACAGACCAGTATCACCTATTGTCATCACATGTCAAATACTAGCTATAACATACTTGTAATATGAAGCTACATCATAAACCACTTAGGAAATTAGACAAACATAATGTCCTTACTTCATACCAAAATTTATGTCATGTGAACCCAACTAATATATATGTATATATATATATATGTATAAAAAATTGGGGGTGCGGTGGCTGATCAGTAAAGTGCTTGGCTTCTGAACCAGGTGTCCCGGGTTCGAATCCTGGTGAAGACTGGGATTTTTAATTTCAGGATCTTTGGGTGCCTTTGAGTCTACCCAGCTCTAATATTGGGTACCTGACATTAGTTAGGGAAAAGTAAAGGCGGTTGGTTGTTGTGCTAGCCACATGGCACCCTCGTTAACCATGGGACACAGAATCAGATGACCTTTACATCATCTGCCCTATTATAGACAACAAGGTCTGAAAAGGGAACTTTACTTTACTCCCAGACATAAACTTGAGATCAGAAATAAAGAGTATTACATCATTATCATATATTTATTATATATAAAATAAGGCTTGTCTTCGAGTCCGAAGATTAATGAGGAATGTAGTATTTCCCATGGCTACGCAGCCCAAGCTATGATCCAGGGTAAGCTTAACATATATATTTATATAGATCTAGGCTAGGTCTAATAGTACTAATAGATGACTTTTGAAAAGGCTTAGACAGTCATGATCAAGTAGATGTCATTTTAATACACTTCTCTATGTCCACCAACATAGCTTAACTATAGACTAATAGTATTTTATGGATCTAGCCAATCTAGGCTTTGTTTACAATGTTGACATGAGAAAATGCACTTATAGTTATAGCTTTTTACTTTGGCACATGAAAATACAAAATATAGACTATAGTCTATTGATTTTATTATTAAATAAAATTAACCTTCAAATTTTTGTTGCAAAAGCATTTTTACTCTAGGTAACAACTAGGTTAGTCTAGATCTAGATTGTCTACAGCCTATACATCTACTTTATAAATTAACAACTTCAATAGCTAGGGAACATGACCATTGACCACTAGGTCCGACTGGGGTGGTAATTTGCATATGAGTCACAATGAGTGGAATCACTGGAAACAGTGGAATGACTCTGGACCAAAAGAATGTTTTAATTTGGACATTCCGATGGTCTAGAGGTTAGTGCGATATCGCTAGACGGTGTTGTCGTTTCCGGGGTCACTGGTTGGTAGGCGCAGTCCCTTATTTTCGTTGCTTTTAATTCACTACTTACTGACACTATCATTTAAAAACTTGGTCCCTGGTGCTGTTGTTTATTTATGCTTAATATGTATCTATGTATCATCATTTGTTTCAGCACCTACATTTCTATATTTTTACATTTAGAAGCCTACACATTCGCCTTACTTATTACATTATTATTTCGTTTAATTGTTAAAATACTCCCAGTGACAATATCGACAGTAATACGCAAATAAAGACCCGCGGGTGAAATATGTCTAGTATTTTATAAAATGGTGCAAAACTTGAAGAAAACTGAGACTGGTCATCCAACCAGTAGGATGGGCAAGCCCAAGAGAGCCTTCTGGCGATCCAATTAACATGAAGTTTTTGAATGGCTTTCTTTTATGAAATACGCCGTGTGTAGGCCTATGTTGATGTGTACTGATACACTGACACTACTAGGCATCTTTTTGATTATAATGTCAATATAAATAGACAACCTGAGCAGATCTTACAACAGGTCACGTGATCTCGAATTTCTCGTGCCGCTCGAATTTATTACATTTTCACGGACCCACAGCGCTAGAGCTCTCTGCATCGATGTGTTTTTTTTTTGTTTTTTTTAAACAAGAAAATTGTGTCGTAAAATATTAGAGGTCAAGATACAGAAAAAAATTTCCGATAGACGTAAAGCTAACCTTATGCTTATTAACAATGTAGACATTAATGTCATTAGCGTTATCAATGAGGTAAGCCTAATTATTTATTATTATTCATTCATAACCGATTAATTGAATAAATCTCCCTAACTGAATGCATGACGCGTAGGACGTAGTCGTAATCATCTTCTTTTTTGAAGTAACGTCTGTATTATATAAGATCTAGATCTAGGTCTATATGCCCTCCTGTATCTATGAAAGACTAAGAAAATTTGAGAAGTAAAAAAATAGCGTAAGAAAGAAATGAAAGTTCCATAACTCTTGTCTAAATAATTGAAAAGTCCGTGCAAAGCGAATTTTGAAAGTAGTCGAGGTCTAGATCTAGATCTACTAGAATCTATGTCTAGATCTATTATTTCATTTTTGTACACAAATAGAAAATGCAGATCTAGTTATAAACATTGGAATTAGATTACGTGATTAGATACACAGAAACAGGTTTCTAGTATATTTTACATTAATGCAGCATAAAAAAATCTATTTCTTTACGTTGATTAATACATTCTTTACTTTATTTTTTTTTAGGTTCGTAGTAATCATAGATAGGATCATTCGTCACAAGTCAAGGCCAAGGTCCTCGAAGCTCGCTAAGATCTTCCCTTGTCTGAGTTGGAACACTATACTGACAGACACAAGAAATTGTACTAGATTTCATCTAGAGTCTGAGATACATTTAGACTAGAACATGAAACGATCAATGTGCTTAGCAAGCTGAGGAGTATTGAGTATTGTCATTGACAGTAGTGTAAGTTTTATTTAGTATATAATTACAAATGTAAATTTAAAATTAGCCTAAATGTAATTTTTAACTTAGAATGCAATTTCACAACTTTAACCTTTAGATGCACACTGGGGCATTGGCACATGTGTGTGTGTTTCAGTGAAATTCAACACTTCATTCAAAAACAATGAAGAAATGGTGTATGAACATAAACTAACATTCAATTTGATCCTCTTAGGGCTGACTTAAACATTTCTCTACTATTGCAATACATTTTTGTTTATCTTTAAAATTGTGTCTGTGTTCTCAAAGCACCTCAACTGTCTTGTCTTGTCTTGGGTTTTCGTTTATCTCCTTGTTATTGCATTTTTATCCTTTGTAATTAATTGCGTCTTATCAATGCCTTTTAACATTTATACCAAAAAGTGTTATATTGGATGCTTGACACACCTACAATGGATTGTTCATATTTATTTTTATGACATTGCATATTTTATCTTTAAAAGTCATTAATAGCTAATTCTAGAGATGTTTTAGACAAATACACATGAAATATAGACATTGAACTCATGCTTGGTTCTTCTATCTACTTTATTGCCTCTTTACTTTATTACAAATTACCTTTATTTATATTTTATTCTTTATATATTTATACAAACATTAGGTGCTTGAAACACTTGATGGTTACTTGATATTTATAGATCAACTTAGTTCACTTTCTTTTCTATTTATAAATAGTATTATAGTCATAGTAATCAAATGCTATCATTATACTTTTTAATGTATACCAAATGTTGATTAAAAATGTTCCTAAAAAATAGGAACGCCACTAACAACTCCTACTTTTATCTTTTTATTGCATTATTTCTTTTGTAATTAAAGGCTATTTTCAGGCCACTAAGCATATCAAATATTAGATGGTTGAAATTCTAACACATATCAAATATTAGATGGTTGAAATTCTGACACACCTACAATGGATTGTTCATATTTATTTTTAAAATTTATAGCAAAAAGTGTTATATTGGATGGTTGAAATTCTAACACACATCAAATATTAGGTGGTTGAAGCGTGTATGAAATACTAGATGGTTGAAACACATCAAATATAAACTTACTTAATTTCTCTTATTTAATGCATTGTTTATTTGCATATAAGTTTATTGCATGATGTTTCCTTTATAACCAAATGCAATGAAATATACATTTACTGTGATGTTCCACAAAGCCAGAATTAACTCGTACTTGGTTCTTCTATTTACTTTATTGCTTTTTTTTTTTTTTTACTTTATTACAAAATACCTTTTTATATTTAATACAAACATTAGATGCTTGAAACACTTGATGTTTACTTATCATTATATTTATATGTACTACAGTTGTTTGCAAAGCCTATATCAACTTCTTAGTTCACTTTACTTTCTATCATTTATAAATATTTTCTTAGTTATCAAATGTTATCTTTATACTTTTTAAGGTAAACTAAATGCTAATTAGTAATATTCTTACAATAAATAAGAATGCCACTAACAACTTCTACTTTGATCTTATCTCCAATTTATTGCATTGTTTCTTTTGTAATTGAATGTTATTATCAAGCCACTAAGCATATATCGAATTTTAGATGGTTGAAACATATAAAATATTTGATGATAGAAACACTTATCAAATATAAACTCTTTTTTTTTTATCTTATTTTATTTCTCTTATTTAATGCATTGTTTATTTGCGATTAAATTTATTGCATGATGTTTCCTTTTTAATCTAATGCAATAAAATATTGACATTTACTGTTATGTTTTGCATAGCCAATATTAATTAGTACTTGGTTCTTCTACTTTGCCTTTTTACTTTATTACAAGATAATTGATTAGAAATGTTCTCACAATTAATAGAAATGCAACTATCAATATCTACTTTTATCTTATCTCCAGTTTATTGCATTGTTTCTTTTGTAATCAAATGCTATTTTCGGGCCACTAAGCATATCGAATATTGATGTTAATTAGAAATGTTCTTAAAATTAATAGGAATGCCTCTATCAACTCCTGCTTTGGTCTACAGGTGTAGCAAGCAGGATTTTTTTTAAAATAAAAAAATAGATATAAAAGTTTAAATATTTTGTTGCTTTGTATACTTGCGCAGTTCCCTTGTAATTATTTTTTTCAGTTGATGTACAACTTTGAAGTTGCCTTTGAAACGTGTCTGGGAATCCAAGTTAGAGAGATGCAGCGTATATAACTAAGTATTATTGGCAAGTCTGATTTTAAATGGATAACATGCATTTATTTAAACAGCTTTTGTATACTTAGGTGTCTCTGGAATCAAGTGCAGTAGCTATAGAGTAGGTGTAGAATTCACATACCAGATATTTTTGGCAAGTATTTTTTTTCAAAATTATTAGATAACTTAAAATGAGCTTAATTTTGTTACATTACTGTGACATTGTATATACCTCAATTTCTGTGTGTATGTTTGATATTTCAATTTTTGGTGGACAATTGAAGTCAAAGTAAAGTCCATTTGTTTGGACAAATACAATGATTGTTTCTTTCTTTATCTTATTGCAGAAATTGATGCTGAGAGACACAAAACTAATTAAAAATATCTTCAGTACTTAAGTATTTAAAAATATTAGATGCCTCAAGTCGTAAAAATTAGAATTGGCAGGTAAACAGCAAGATTTTCTGGGTTATTTTTAGCAAATGACATTAAAGTCAATAATATAGTCAACTTTCTAAACTGAAAAATTCGGATGTAAATCCACATTAAACTAATTTTCTTTTTCAGCTGTTAACATTCTGTGGAATGTTAGAGAATGTACACAAAAAGTAGCTTTCCAATTAAATTAGATATTTTAAAACTTTAATAATTTTTTCTAATGTTGCTTGGCATATTCTTTTTTTCAGCTGATGTATTTGTTAGTGAAACTATACTGATAAAATAGACATACATAAATCCCTTACTAGAAATCACTTGCAACAGATTTTGGTAAGTAGCTGTTTAAAAATAATTTTGAATATATTAAAAATTTTGGCAAGACTAACAGAAACCTCTACCTTGGAAACCAATGCTGGAAATCCTTTGCTATATATTTTGGCATGTATTTTTAAATTAAATTTAAAAGGTATTAATAATCTAGAACAACATTTTTGTTTCTGTTAGTCTGCATACTGTCCCTTTTTTATTTTCAGCTGATGTATTTGTGTGGAAGAAAGAACAGAGATTTACAGAAATTCCTTGCCAGATGCTAGAAATGTGATGGAAATCCCTTGCAAGAAATTTTGGCAAGATTTACAGAAATCCATTGCCAGATGCTAGAAATGCGATGATGGAAATCCCTTGCAAGAAATTTTGGCAAGACTAATAGAAACCTCTACCTTGGAAACCAAAGCTGGAAATCCTTTGCTATATATTTTGGCATGTATTTTTAAATTAAATTTAAAAGGTATTAATAATCTAGAACAACATTTTTGTTTCTGTTAGTCTGCATACTGTCCCTTTTTTATTTTCAGCTGATGTATTTGTGTGGAAGAAAGAACAGAGATTTACAGAAATTCCTTGCCAGATGCTAGAAATGTGATGGAAATCCCTTGCAAGAAATTTTGGCAAGATTTACAGAAACCTCTACCTTGGTAACCAATGCTGGAAATCCATTGCTATATATTTTGGCAAGTAGTTTTTCAAATTCAATTTCTTTGCTACTTAAAGAAACTTAAGTAATTGTTACCGTTACTCTGCATACTGAGCCTTTTTTTTTAGCTGATCTTGTATTTTTTTTGTAAACAGTTTTGATTAGTTACTTTTTTGATAGATTTGAATTTAAAGTTAGATGTTGGTTGGCAAAATGTCTTTAAGCTAATATTTCGCACCAAGTAAACAATGGCTGGGTGGTGAAATTGACAGACCTTTGCACTAATAAAGCTAATGTCATTGGTTAGATCCCTACAGTAGCATTTTTTTAAAATGACTAATAAAAAATGAATATAAAGTAGGAATTAATTCAAAATATCACCTGTTTCAAAACTAAAATGAATTATATTAAAACATTTCAGATGTGAGGTGGCTGAGAGTTAAGACACTTCATGTTGGAACCTGGGTGAAGACTGGGATTCACTTTTTTTTTAGGTTTTTTAGGACACCTCTGAGTCTCAGTTTTAATTTGTATCTGACACTAGTTAGTCATTGTGCCCATAAAAACAGATGACCTTTACATTATCTGCTCCATAGATCACAAGGTCTGATAGAAATTTTTTTCTTTTTTAAAACATTTCATTTTTTTATTGTACATTCTTGAACATTTTCGTTTTCTATATTTCTTTAGTTGTTCAAAACGTTGAAGCTAAGAAGAGCTGCTAACTGAAAAAATTGAAGGGATTTGGTTAAAGAAACTGTCAAAGCAGCCCTAGGACAAAAGTCAAGGAACAGAAGAGGATACTTGAGGGAGGAACCAATACCTGTGCAAACAAAATTGGAAATTGAGTGAACAAGTCTCAAGAAAGAAAGCCTGATACACATTTGGTAAGTAAAACAGTTTTTGTATTGGACTGTGTTTCCCAAAGTGGGATATACTTTGCCCCAGGGGTATGGTAAAAGTTTTAAGGGGGTATGAGCTACACATAATTAACTGAGCTGATTTGATAAAAGTACCTATTTAGGTTCAGTTTATAAATTTGAATGAAATATAATTTAAAATCCTTTTTTATCAATTTTAACTTTTTACAAACTTAAATGAGGTACCGGTACTATTTTAGATTTTTAGATAAATTTCTACAAAGATCAGAAAATAGGGATGTTAAAACCTTCCGTAGACACACCCACTTTTTCAACGTAAAAACTAGCGTTTCTTTTTTTAATGAATACATTCAATGTGTCTCTGAAGCTCGCAAAAATAAACTAATTGAATACTTTATTGTAATAGCTATAATGTAGTGTATGCAGGCCTACAAAAAACATGCATATTTTGGGGGCGAGGGGTACTTAATGTTATGAAAATTCTAGATGGGGTACATATAGGTTAAAAGATTAGAAAACACTGGTCTAGGATATTGGTTAAGCCAACAGCAGCCCTACAACAGAGAAAAGATGCTGCTGATGATACATTGGTGCTTGATGGAGGAACCAGTACCTGTGAAAACAAAAATAATGGGTGAACAAGTCTCAAGAAAGCTAGCTTGCTATATATTCAGTAAGTTACTTTTTCTTTAAGTATAGGATATTATAAATGGCATGATTCATTCCCATCTTATAATAATTAAAATAAATGTCGACTGTGATCTGGTTAACTTGTGGGTATCTTGTGTTCTGTTAACTACCTGTGCGATAAGTATTCCACATAAACTTTTATTTACTACTTTAATTTTAATTGTGCCTAAATTTGTGATTTCGTATTGGCGAACTTGTATTTGCAAATTATTTCTTGTATGCCGAAGAAAGTAGATTTCCTCTTTAATACTTTTAATTCATAATTGTCACTTATCTTGTATATTACAGAAGTAATAGGAAAATCTACTTTTACTTTACTCTGGGATATCATTTATCTGTAATCTCCTTGACATATTTTTTAAAATCATTGTGAACCACTAGGACATTTGTGCTCCCTCTTTTAGTTCCTATTTTTAGGCTTTTTGTAGTTTGTCTAATTATCACTTAGCGGAACTTATCTTAAAGGGATTTATAATTCTTGGTTTAAAATGGTTTCAGAGTGATGCATTTTCGGTGAACTTTCTAAAAGACTTTGATTGTACTTATTGTACACCTGCACAACAATCATTACATTATTTTATTTTATTTGCCTTTACATGTTAAATTTTGATATTGCTTTTAATGGGGTACAATCTCTGGCTCACTTTTTTTTTGTTTGAGAATGGATGACTTTTTATTCTTCTTGTTTTAACTTTACAAGGCTTATAAAGATGTGCAACAATGCATTGTCCATTCGCATCATGGCTCATCTATATATTTTTTAAAATACTTTCATTATTTTTCCAATGTTCAATTGTGTCAACTAGGGCAATGAGGGATGCAAAAACATGAACGTAATTTCTGGGTTTTCTCTACCTACCCCATTATGTTTCTCTCATTCCCACACACTTATACTTGGACACATACACAGGCACACACCTGAACCTACTTCACGTCTATTTTATTATTTATTTAGACAGAGTGAAAGATAGTTTGTGCGTCTTGATTGTATCAAGTTTGACTATACTTCTGTATTATAATGCCTTCCATTTTATTGATTTTATTGCGCTTAAATGTCTTTGATATGCTATTTTATATAGAAAAATGGAAACCCCTATCTCACCTCCCCGGTGTCTTTGCATTGAATAACTATAGTATTTTTGTTTTACTTTTATTTGCATTTAAATGTTTGATATCTCCCCTTGCTATGAAATGCATATTGAAAAAAGTTTATACCTCTCTTTGCTATGAATCACAGTTTTTCCTTTCTTAGCATTGAAACAGTAGTTTCAGCTGTCCTTTGCATTGTAAGTTTTGATATCTCCGTTCACAAAACTTTTTGTTAATGTCTTTTGCATTGAAACATAGTGCTTTTTGTTACTTCCCTTTGCATTGAAAGTTTGTTATACCTTTTTTGCAATTAAAAATAGTTTTTGTTACCTCCCTTGGCATTGAAACAACAGTTTTGGAAATCTTCCTTTGCTATGAAACATACTATAGTTTTTGTTACTGCCTTTTGCTTTCTTTCAAAAACATACAGTAGTTATGTTGCTTCTCATTGCATTGAAACAGTTTTTGATACATTCCTTTCATTTGAAACAGTTATTTTTGTTACTATCTTTGCATTAAAAGTTTAATACCTTCCTTTGTATTGAAACCTACAGTATTTTTTATCTCACTTTGTATTGGAACAGTAGTTTTTACCTCCCTTTGCACTGAAACACATACAGTATTAACTAATCCATCCACCATGTCGTTTAGCAGCATCACTACGAAAGTTGAAAAAAAAAATTAAATAGTTGCAAGCTTATGGATATATTACTCCGGTACATGAACCTACTGAATGGGGTAGCTCTATGGTTCAGGAACGATATAAATTATGCATTGACCCAAAAGATTTCAATAAAGCAATCAGATGGGAACATCACCCAAAGAAAACTATTGACAATGGGATTACCAACATTTCTGGTTTGAAGATATTCTTAGTACTTGATGCCAAGTTAGGGTTTATGCAAATAAAGCTTGAATCCTTTTTTCTCACAACTTTCAACACACCTCTAGGTTGATCTAGATGGTTAGTTACCTTACACCATACATTTATCAGAATGGATGAAAGGAGCATATGTCATCATAGACATTTGCAAAAGTTGCATAGAGAGGAGATTGCCATTTGACACGTTGTTCTTTTATTCTGAGTGTTGCTATTTGGTCAGCACAAGATCTCCCTTTTCTGAATCCGGCCTGTTTTTCCCTTAGGTGTTCATCGCATACTCCATTTATTCTGTTTAGTAGGATTCTGCTGAAAATCTTGCTTGGTACTGACAGCAAAGTGATGCCTCGCCATTTCTTACATTGTGATAGATCTCCACTCTTTGGTAGTTTTATTAGCAAGCCCTTTTTCCACTCACCCGGAGGTGTTTCTGTTAACCACATTTTGTTGAATAGTTTGTGCATTTGGTCAACTATTTCACTTCCTCCTTCTTACAGGACTTTGGTGGTATGTTTTCAATTTCAGCCACTTGACCTGTCTTCATTTGTTTTGAGTGCATTCCTTATTTCTTTTTTTGTTATTTCTTCCATGTTTATGTCTAGTGTTGGTTCTGCATTTAGATCTGGTTGATTTCGTGGTTTAGGTCTATTGAGCACTTCTTGAAAATATTCTTTCCATCTTTCAAGTTGTTCATTTATTGAAGAAAGTAGTTTTTCATATTTGTCTCAGACTGGAACATTGCAATTAGCTTTTTTGGTACTGAGAAGTTTGGTTTTGTACAGTTGTTTTATATCTCCCTCACCTGCTTCTTCTTTTGCCTGTTCTGCCAGGTTATTGTAAAATAATCATTTGTCCTGTCTGAGCATTATGGTGACTTTTTGTGAAACTGCTTGGTAGTCTTGTTTGGATTGTTGCTTGAGGTTTCTTGGTTTTACTAGGTTAACTGCCTGTTTAGCGCATTTCCTCTCTTCAATTAATTTCCATGTCTCATTACTAATCCACTGTTTTTTCTTCTTAGGGTTAAGGCTTAGTACTTCATTGCTTGTTTCAGTAATAATTTCTTTGAAATTTTGCCAAGATTTATCAACGTTTTGTTCGGCCTCATCTAGTTGTAGCACAGCAAATCTATTTTGAAGGGATAGTTGGAATTCCTTTTTCATGTTGATGTTGTGGAGCTTGTCTAGGTCAAATCTTTTCCTTTTGCTTCTTTTTGATTTATTGATGGCCAGCTTCATTTTTAGTTTGGTTTAGTTTGGCAACAACTAGGTGGTGGTCTGAGCCAATATCTGCTCCTCTCCTGTTTCGTACATCTAGTAATGTGCTTCTCTAGTTCTGCTGTCTGGTAACGTGGTCGATTTGATTCTGTTTTATTGTCTGGTGAAACCCATGTCACTTTGTGGCATTTTTTGTTGGGGAAAATGCTGCCTCCTATCACTAATTCATTAAATGTGCAGAAGTCTGCAAACATTTCTCCATTTTCATTTATGGTGCCAAGTCCATGGGTGCCCATACTTTTCTCTCTCTCTCTCTGTTGTCACTTCTCACTTTGGCATTCAAGTCTCCCATGATGATCAAAACATCTCTGGTAGGTATTTTGTCAACTATACTTTGCAGTTGGTCATAAAATGTATTTTTGTCAGTATCACTTGCAAGGTTGGTGGGAGCATAGCACATAATGATGTGAATATTTTTTAACTTATTAGACAAAAATTTGGCTCTAATATTTGTTCTGAAATTGGTTCCCATTCTAAAAGACTTTTGAAAGCTTCTTTGTTTAGTAGTAGTGCTACACCATTTTCATGTAAGTCATCTTCTTTTTCCTTTCCAGAGAAAAGGGTTTCTCCTGATTGCAGTCTTGTTTCCCCGAATGTGTTCCATCAAACTTCACTCATTCCCAGAATCTGTAGTTTGTAGTTGGCCATTTCCTTGGCTACTTGTGCACATCTACCTGGTTCTTGTAAAGTACGGACATTCCATGTTCCCAAGTTAAATGCTGCCTTCTGAATAAGGAAGTGTTTCTTTTTCATTGGTTTAAATAAAGTGGTCAGCCTCATAGGATTCGTTTGACTTTCCCTGCACAGCTTCATAAGTCTCCTTTGTGGAGCTCTACTTTTGCCTCTGACAATGTTTAGTGTTTGTTTTTGTTCAGGTTTCTATTACACTATTTTTTTCCATGGACAGGTTGTTACCCTATAGCACAACCCCTGTGTCCCCCGGGGAGGGGGATGCACCTTTTGTCTGGCCTCTCTCCTAACAGACCTTTCCGGCTCCCGCCAGTATAGCTCTGAGGGTCATTGAGGCACTCAAGCTGTCACACCATGGCAAGGTATGTGCATCAGGTGACAGAGAATTATTTTATCTTATGAAAAAGATTTGATTCTTGAAGACCATAAGTTCTTGATTTCAGTCTAGATATTGGTAAGCTAAATTCCAATATTTGCTGCAGCTTTCAGCCTGTTTTTATAATTTGACTTTTTTGCAACATATGAAGAAAAACCTTGCTTAACACATAGGTTCAAATATTGTGGTACTCTGACGAAACTTGACCAGCCATCATTCAATAGTTGCTTTGTTTCACACATAATGCACAATCTACATTACAGTTCATAGTCATGTTATTATGGATTTATTTATTTTTTTTTGGTTACTGAAAAGAGCTAACAAAATTTTTTTCTGTTTTTACCCTCGGTTGATCCTTGTGCTGGCTATATGACGCCCTGCTCATTAACTGTTGGCCTAAGAAACATTTGATCTTTACATCGTTTGCATTTACATCCTCTGAAATAGCAGCTATTTTACAATAGTGATAAATGGCTAATATTTGACAGTTTAGATGTTACTTTCCCTTGTACTGAAAAATGCAGCTCTTGTTACCTCCCTTTTCATTAAAACACGTACAGTTGTTGTTTCTGCCCTTTGCATTGAAAATGTACAGTTTGAGTATTGTATTGAAAACGCATTAGTTCTTGTTGCATCTCTTAACATTGAAACTCATACAACAGTTATGTTACCTCCCTTTGCATTAAAACAATTTTCTTGTCTACTACTTTTGCATTGAAATACTTTGAGTGCTCAGTAGAATATCGTTATGTTTGTAGCTCCTGGGGTACATATTGCATCTTTACTGTACCATAATTTCCATGCATAAATATAAGTACACAATACAATGAGCTGTATATTTAAAACTAAAACTTAAACATATACATTTGAATGATTTCACCTTCTTTATACTCTTAATTCAATCTATAGAATTTTTACTATGCATATATATATATACACCCTGTTGTACACATGTGAACTGCACTTTATATTTCTGTGATATATTGTCTTTAGTTTGATAAGATGCAATAGCTAATAGATTTCTAAGACTAATACTAAGACTGTTTTATTGATCCTTATGGAAATTTGTGGTTATAAGGATTCTTTTCTCATAAAAGCTACACAGCAGGAACATTCACTTAAATAGAACGGACACAACATTGAGTGACTATACTTGTTTTATAACCATGCTTTAGAGCTCACTTTACTGTATCTGTATTATAAATGATGTTCCTTCTTTGTTACGAGCAGATGAGACTCTTTAATCCTACACCAAAACAGACCCATCAATAGTAGATTATGAACACTTTAATATTGGCTCAACGAATAGGTCTATAATCTTGTTTGCAATAGCAAATTTAGTTACATGACTTATCCAAACTGATACAACTGCACCTTATATAACCTTTTAGTTTTGTTCTTCAAAAGTCTGTTTTGTATGTTGCTTGTCCTCTATTCATGGCTAATCTCTCCCTTTGTTCTATTTCCTTGTGGCTTGTCTTTCCTTTTTTCTCGCCATTGCTTCTCTCTCTCTCTGCATCAACCTTGCTACTTCAGCCTCGTCCACCACTGTCTATTACCAATAGTATTGTTCCTAGATCTAGACTTTTGTCTAGAATTACTGTTGACAGGAGATCAATTACCAGGGTTTTACTTTTATGTTGAACAACACATATTGCATGCAGATGTGACTATTTTAATTATACACGCAAAACAAAACAATTAAAAGTAGATTATGAGCACTTTAATGTTCATAATAATCTTGTTTACAATTACTCCATTTTTTCTTTCTTACTCTTTCAACATGCGTTTGCATCATTCCACATTCATACTATACTGTGCACATAACTCTTTTTGGATTTAAGCTCACAAAATTCATTTAGTAATGAGTTTAGAAATGCTAAAATGGACTATTTTTGCATTTTTTTTGGTGTTGTAAATCATGTGCTTTGTTGACTACTGGGGCTTGTGTGATTAAACATTCACAATGATGCGCACATAACTCTCTTTGCATTTAATAACATATGCATTTGGCAATAATGAGTTTTGAAATGCTAAACTGGACTATATTTTTTGCATTCTCATTTACCTTTGTATATCATGTGCTTTGTTGATCACTGGGCTGTGCAAATAACTCCTTTTGCATTAACTCACCCATCATTTATTAGGTAATAATGCATTTTGAAATGCTTAACTTTACAATATTTTTTTGCAATTTTATTTACCGTTGTATATCATGTGCTTTGTTGACTATTGTGGCATGTGTGATTAAATATTATTTACACTGTGCTATGCACAAGTCTTTTTTCAATTAAAGCACACAATTCATGTGGTAATTTTGAGTTTTGAAATGCGAAACTGAACTATATATTTTTCATTTTCTTTACTGTTCTACATCATGTGCTTTGTTGACTATTGAGGCACATGTGATTACATAAATATTCTCTCTGCTGCGCACGAAACTCGTTATGCATTAAAGCACACATTTATTTAGTAATTATAAATTTTGAAATGCTAAGCTGGACTATATTTTTTCATTTTTTTTTTTTCATTGTGCTTCATGTGCTTTGTTGACCTCTGGGGCATGTGATTAAACATTCACAATGATGCGCACATAACTCTCTTTGCATTAAATAACATATTCATTTGGCAATAATGAGTTTTGAAATGCTAAACTGGACTATATTTTTTGCATTCTAATTTACCTTTGTATATCATGTGCTTTGTTGATCACTGGGGCATGTGTCATTAATCATTCGCACTGGGCTGTGCAAATAACTCCTTTTGCATTAACTCACCCATCATTTATTAGGTAATAATACGTTTTGAAATGCTTAACTTTGCAATATTTTTTTGTGCTTTGT
The DNA here is from genome assembly GCA_030265305.1 of Biomphalaria pfeifferi. NCBI lineage: Eukaryota > Metazoa > Mollusca > Gastropoda > Planorbidae > Biomphalaria > Biomphalaria pfeifferi. Next base: position 292,879 of record JASAOG010000204.1, read on the forward strand.
TGACTGTTTCATTGTGCTTCATGTGCTTTGTTGACCTCTGGGGCATGTGTGATTAAACATTCACAATGATGCGCACATAACTCTCTTTGCATTAAATAACATATTCATTTGGCAATAATGAGTTTTGAAATGCTAAACTGGACTATATTTTTTGCATTCTCATTTACCTTTGTATATCATGTGCTTTGTAGATCACTGGGGCATGTGTCATTAATCATTCACACATGTGCTTTGTTGACTATTGGGGCATGTGTGATTAAACAAACACAAAACATTGTTGCTTTTATTACAACAGTTGCTAATACATGTTTTAAGATAAATGTTGCACATCAACAAACTGGTTGCATCCAATTAACACCAAAGAAAACACGTTAACTTTGATTTTAAAATGCTAAACTTCTGGATCTCCTCTTGTATGACAATGCTAGTAATTATTTATTACAAGATCCAGCATTGGGTCATTTAGTCCTTTTGATCTTACACTAATTTTGTAGTTTTATACAATCCTTTTCCTCTTAATGTACTATCACTTCTTAGTAGTATCTTTACCATCTTTTAGTGTTCCTGTGAGAAAATATTTAGTTTGCTTTTTTGTTACTACATACAAGAGACAGATGCATTATAATTGTGATATCTTGTTTCTGTGGTTATAAAAATGCAGTTTTTTATATTATCCGTGAGGAAATTTGTTTTACAATTGTGCATTACATAAAACAGTACATGATTTGAGCAAACAGTTGTACAACCAAGATGCACCCAAGATATACTTTTATACCCCAGTTTCTCTTTAACATTACATGCGGAATGGACAGAAATAAGTTACATATTGTTCAATGGTTTAATTGTCAAAGGAACAAGTTTTTTTTATAATTGGTGTCATGTATTTTCTTATATAATTATATCTAATCTTAAACACAAGTTTTATGAGACAATTGGTTATGTGTTCATATAATCACTAAAAGGGATCATACATTATACATTTGTTCCTGTTTACCTTTGCATATTTATTCTTACAAATGTAAAAAGGTTCTTCCTAAAAGTTAATGAACAACTATTTCTCCTTTAAAACACACAAGCCTAAAATGAAAGATACATCTAACTTCTGTACAAGTGTCAACAACTTCTTGATTTATTTCATTTGTTTAGCATAGTGTCACTTCGTTATAGCATGGTCGAGAGGCTAAGTACGCTTGAAATTTGCTTGGCTTAGCTACCTATGAAGGTGGCTCAAAGTTCGACACCCGACTTCTGATTCAAACAGAATTGCGTTTACTGAGCATCTAAAAGGCAGCACCAAAAACCTTCTCCCAGATACCCCACCGTCCCCCCCCCCCCCTTTAACTGGTCTACAAATGAGATTGGACCATAGCGCTCTGAGCAGGCTATAAACATGAAAGTAGCGCTATTAAAAGCCATAACTTATTTATTTTGTTTAAATATTTGTGTATTTTTTTTTTTCAGATATAATTTATTTTTCAGCTTTCTAGATATAATAGAAAATATATTTTGAATATTTTCTTACACCAGGTAAAAAAAATGATTTTCTTTTCAGAATTCTCTGCTAAAAGAAATCATTATTGTGCATGTTTTTTCTTCGCATGTTAATATCCTTACTAATTTTGACTGACCACGAGAAATGGTAAATGGATTGCTTAGATTTTGCCTTGTCTGAAAGTCATTGGTTAGGATTGAATGTTGGGTTATGATTGAGTTTTGGTTTTGGTTATGAGCTTTGAGTGAAATCAGAAGCAAATGTGACTCGCAGAAAGTGATTTCTACCATATGGGATAAAATGCCACTGCAAATCGACGCGGACAGACTTGTTTTTTCTAACTACTAACCAGGGGTGTAGGTTAAGTGAGAAAGGTGAATGACAGCCATATTCTTTCAACTTAAGAATAGTCACTCACCTACATTTCTCAACTACCTAGCTCATGTATGGCTCCTCGAATGCCACACCCTGGGCAACAGTCTTGGCTGACTGGCTAAATACATGAGTAATTTATGAGCTTAATATTTACAGGATAGTCCATTTTTTGCATGAATCAAAACAAGAAATCTGCAGGAAATTACATGTAGGTTGTATGTAAAAATCTACTTCTAAAAATTTATTTAAAACTTTTGTAGTTGTAGTTAAAATGTTCAAATTAGTTTCAATTTCTCATTGATTATCTGATTTATGACTAGTAATCTAGAAATTATTTTTTTACTTTAAATTGACATCACAAATTTTGTATTGTTCATCTTTAATAATTTTGATAATTTTTCTAGGATTTTAATTGTAAGTGTGGAAAGAAAAGCAAGAGAATCACAGGCAGTGCACCATTCCTTCATGAGGGGAAAAATCTTTTTTCCACATGCATTTAACATTTAATAAAAATAAACTTTTCATGTTTGTATTATAGGCAAAGCTTGTGTTGTGTCAAGCATGCCTTATTCAATCTACATAGCTATCCGTATTACTGTCGGTATTTTATATATGTCTGTGAGCTCTACAGCTCTATTATTTCTATTAGTTTATTTTCTCTCTCTCTTCCTATCCGTGATTAAAGTTGGTATTTAAAAAACTAGGTTATTCTCCCTTATAATAATGATTTTGGTCTTGATCCTGCGCCTTGACAACACAGAAAATTGGCCAGAAGTGTAAATACATTTTATCGACCACCTGCGGACAATCATGGTTATGCTTGCCCTGGATGTGGTAAAATATGCAGGTCACAGCTGGGGCTGCGCAGCCACGGGAAATACTGTATTTCTCATTAATCTTCGGACTCGAAGACAAGCCTTATAAATATTATAATCATAATGGCTTATAATTATTATATTTTATCGTTATAAATAAGTGTTAACGTAAATCTGAAAATAAAAGGCAGCGTTACGTGCGAACCTATTTTATGAATGTTTTTTCATGTAGACAAAGGCCTACTAGTACTGTAGTGCTGAATCAACCGATCTAGATATGCGTTGTTCTTTAAAAAAAATGTACCAAATATTAATGTTGCTAAGTACGCCAAGAGCTCTCATTACCCAAAAGACAAAAATATTTAGGTAAATATAAAAACAGCGAAAAAAAAGGAGCAGTAAAAATGTATTTCCTATGAACCGCATTTCTCTATAATTAGACTAAATCTAATTCTTTTACAACTCCAAAGATTAAAAAAAAAAATAAACTATAAGATTATGTTGTTTTTTTTGCTGTATTCTTTAGATCTAGATTCCTATATCTAGTCTAGATCTAACTTAAAAAAAAACAACTTTCCTTTACAATCACTACATCTACACAAGTGGTTTCCAAACTTTTTTGTCTCGTAGACCCCTTGCCATATTTTCTGGTTTTCAGTAGACCCCTTCTTAACTTGCAAATTAAGCAATAGAAGAGTTAAAAAAAAAAAAAAAAGTAATTAAAGCAACATGCAAAGTTATAGAGATCTACCCTTTTTATTGATTAAATTCAAATTTAAACCAATTAAAATAACAATTAGGCTAATAGGTATTGCTAGAATCACCAAACACACTGGAAATATATTTTTTTTGCATGTTTATCTTCCCTTAAATTGCTATGGATATTATATTTCATTTAGGAATTTTTTTTGTTCTATGAAATAGTCCCTTAAACATTAAATATTAATTAATTTGCCTTAAGTTTCTTTATAAAAGATTTTGGAAAGAGCAGTTTCTCTTGTATTATCTTTCACGTGTGGCACAACTGTTTTCACTTACAGGAAAAAGAGGCGAAGGCGAGTAACTGTCACCTAAACTAGTAGCCTAAGCTTCAAGCTAGACCACCCCCCCCCCCACCCCCCATTTATTTTTTTCACTATCGTAGACCCCTATGGGGTCTATATAGACCACTTTATGAATCACTGATCTAAATCATGGATCCATTTGTCATTCTTATTTTTTATTTAATTGTGTAACAATGTTTATATAAAAGTAGGTCAAATGACTGTGCAAACTCATCTCTTTTAAATTAAAATGAAAGGTTAGGTTTAATAAAGACTATAGGTAGTAATGTAGGCCTACGTGGCCAGATCAAAATTAGATCTAGATTCTTGATCTAATCATTTATTGTCATACAGATCTACTACACTATAAGTGACTATACTTAAATAGTATATAATAAAATAATAATAGTACACATAGATCTAGTATAGAATATTATTATATATAGAAATCATGATATAAAGTATAATACATATAATGATATATTTATAAAATAATAGATCTATAATATGCCATATCATCGTCAATATAGACTAGATCTATAATTATATTATAATCTATAATATAGATCTTCTATGTGACAATAATTATGTCTGACAGAATATTGAAGTCAAGTCTATAATAGTGTATACTTTTTATAGGATGCTGATTTCATTAATGTGGTGGGTCGCATTAGTTTTAATGTTATTCACTATTGTGAATTAGATTTGTCCTGATAAAATCATAAATGAAAAAAAGATTTTCATAGTAGATCATAGATGCATGTGCTTAGTGCCCCTGAAACAGCAAGTATTTTACTAAACTTAATTAGCAGTTTAAATACATAATTATGAGAAGTCCTTTTTTTTTTCATTACCTGTCACCAATATTCAAAGTATAATAAACTTGTTGAGACATCTTCAAGGTTACAGGGATGTTTTATTTCTGGCAACTAGAAAACGCTTGTTTGAGTTCTCTACTGGTACAGCATAAATTGTTTGCTCTTATAATGTCTAATGCATAGATAATAAAGATTATTATTATTGTGGGCAATTTAAATAAGTCCATAGAACTGGTGATGTAACTCAGAGGTTTCCAGCTACCTGTTGCCGCAGCGTGGTGCTCCGTGGAAATGTCTAGTAGTGGAACTAGATAGGCCAAGTACGAGTAGCAAACCAGGCCCTTGTCGGATTCCCTGGGTGAGCTTTTGTTTTTTTTCTCTCACTCGGGGTAGGGATGGAACAAATAGCCTGCTCCCCAGTCCAAAAACTTTGCCACGCCGTTCCACAGAAAGGTGTCATCAGTGACCGGATTAGCTGGAGCGGTGGCTCCAGTGCGGATCAGTGGCGGTAACATTATAGGAATATGAGACAAGCTCCTCGCAATCAGTACTGTTCTCAGCCACTTATAGCGAGTGGGTTCCAGGAACGGGAATGAGGCAGTCTGATCTGGCAGAGTCAATCAATATGGCCGTCAACCGCTGGGAGCCAGACAGGACATGGGACGGAAAATCCCATGTCCAGGCCTGGTTGTTGGATAAAAGCCTTTCTAACAATCAACGGGATAATGGCACCTATTTCCTACTGGACTTCATTGAAGGTGATGTATGCTTGACAATTTTTAAAACCTTTTAAAATATTTCTATTTTTAGATGTCATTGGACTATCTTGTTCAGCTCTGCCAGTCAGGTATCTACCAATCTGATGTAAGGCAACAAAGACTTCTTGCAGACAAAGCAAAGAAGCATATCAAAGAGAATGCCATAAGCTTCAGTTCCATGAGACATAATGGCAATGTTGTAAGCTCCTATCACCCTATGTTTGAAGCCTGTAGGGTCGGATATATGCACCTTGTTAAGGTAACTTTATTAGTTCAATACCATAGTTTGCTTAAAAAATTAAAATACTTTGGCCTTGTTGGTCCAGTGCATCAGTGGATTAAAGATTTTCTAATAGGGAGAGAACATACTGTAATAATTAATGGCTCTAAATCAACACCAATAACAGTAAACTCAGGTGTACCTCAAGAAATAGTCTTGGGTCCACTACTATTTTTAATTTACATTTACCAAATTGCATTATTTCAGGAACAAAAGTCAGATTATTCGCAGACGATTGCATAATATGTAGAACAATAAAAACACAAGATACAGAAATTTTACTAAGAGAATTAAATTACAGAAATGGGAATCAAATTGGAGCATGTCTTTCCACCCAGAAAAAATGTCAGTTGTTAAGATTAGAAAAAAACTAAAACAAATTAATTCCACTTTATCTTATTCATGGCAAACCAGTAACACGACTAAAATCGCAAAATACCTAGGTGTTATAATAAATGAAAAACTGTCATAAAATCCCAATATGGATGAAACTATAAAAAAATCAAACATAGCATTAGGGTTTAATAAAAGAAATTTCTATAAATCAAATAAGAACATAAAACTAAAATGTTATTTGACCTTGGTTAGGCCAATAATAGAATATGCATCCTCTGTTTGGGACCCTTCAACTCAAGAAAACATTAAGAAACTGGAACATACACAAAATAGAGCAGTGAGATTCATAACAAACGAATATTCACATTTGACTAGAGTAACAACCTTTAGTAAAATCACTAAATTTAGAAAGCCTTCAGGATAGAAGACTCAAAAGTAAAGTAGCAATTATACATAAAACACTGAACCATAATCTTCAAATACAAAAACAAAATTAAATAAAATACTCAGAAAGACACAAAGATAAAGGCACATTCCTCGTTCCATATGCTAGGACAAATTTGTACAAGTGCTCCTTCTTCCCTAGTGCTATTAGAGCATGGAATGGGTTACCTGAGCTAGCCAGGAAAACCAGTGATTTGGAAGAATGCATGAAGCATAGGATGTAATTATCCTCTTTTTTGAAGTAACATCTGTATTATATAAGATAAGATTATTAAGTCTTTTCTAGAAGGTAAATTAAAAGAACCAAAATTGAACAGCACAGTTCACATGTGCATCTATCTCAAATTATAAGACAATGTAATATTAAGGCAGAAGGGTTGAGTTGTCTGGCTAAAATAATATTGGTCTATAAACTAACAATAACGGACATAAAATATTTTTCTGAATATTTTTTTAATAAAACCACACCAGTTCAATGTAAGCACAGAGAGTCAGCTATTTGCAAAGTTAAAGTTTTAATTATGAAAGGCTGGTTATTTTAAATTTTGACTCATTTTGTTAATTACACGGGCAAGTACCAAAAATATGATACACCAGCATAAAAATACTTTGGAACTTACAGAATAGGTACACCAGGTAGTGTTAAACAACAGAAATGATTGAAGTTATTTAAAATATAATTTTAAATCTAATTTAAAAATAGTTAATCAGACATTGATTTCATGCCCAACTAACAAAGGGACATGCCTACATGTTTTTGATCCAGAAAAAAAGATATATTTATTTGTCACTTCAGATGGCATAATTTAGGTGGATTTCTTATCTATTTAGTTTAATTGTTTTTCATATTTAATGGTTAGAATAGATCAAGGAATTATTGAACTAATAGCAGTATTACTTTTAGGAGTTACTTGACTGTGGAGCAAGTTTGAATGTGACAGATGAAGAAGGCAGGAGTCCACTGTATGCTGCTATTTCATCACATAGAAATAAACTTGACAACATCATGAAACTCTTGCAGTGGGGCGCGAATGTCAACCTGTACAAGTATAACAGAGTTCCACTTTTGTGTGCCTTCTATGGCATGGATAGTCAGGTGAGTCTTTACGTTTTTGTACTATTGAACCACAAAATAAAAAAAAAATCATTTTATTATATTAACTACTATTGGTTGTCTGGTATGTGCTCTGGACAATCATAGCAATGATGCTAGAGGTTTGTGATAGGATGTAATGATCTTCTATTCAGAAGGAACATCAGATAAGTGAAAAAAAAAATATACAAAATTCCTGTTTTGAAAATTACCTTTTTCTTTTTGGTTTGATTTAGATTTCTTTACAGATCGATTTTTGAGTAAGTAAATACTTGTTTTCATCTCTGGTACACTTTGCTAAGGTTGTCTATTAAATGTTACCGAAGTAAAAAAAAATCAGATTAAAACAAAATACAGCATTACTTAGTTTTATGGTCTCTCTTCCTAAGAAACATATGTGGTGGAAAAAAAAAAAGCATTAACTTTTTATGTAACTAATTTCTTTAAAAAAAAAACCAATGATACCAAGTATAGGAAATTTTCCTATATGCAAGTTCTAACATTCCTCATGATAAAATATGATAGAAGCTAATTTGTTTTAATTCCATCCTTCTTGTTCACACTATGAATGCCATTATTTAATTCTTTTAAAACACAGTAGAAATGCAAGAAAAATAGGATAAAAAACCTTATCAGATGAAAGTATTTATAATCCAGAGATAGTCTGGCTATTACATGTGCTAGTCAGTGAAATTTGTAATATTTCTTTTCAGGTTACAAAGCTTTTAATTCATCATGGAGCCGATGTCAACAATGTCAACCTTCCATCTTTCTGTTTCATCGAGTCTTTGTTTGCTCTGAACTCTGGGATGGTGATGATGGCTGCCGGGGTGCGCTTCCATTTTGAAAACTTTGAAGAGTTGCTGTCCCTTGGAACTGAAATTGTTCTAGCAGGTCTCACACCTCGGACAATTTACTTGTCTGGCAGGAGCTTTCTGACCATAAATTTCACTGACAAAGTTATGTCTGATCTCTGGGCATTCCAGCAACTTTGTCTGGTTCTAGGTTTCCGGGTGGATTTATTCTGCCTCCAAGAAGCGATAAATGAACTTTGTATATCTTTAAAGACCAGCATTGACATTCAACAAGTGGACATTTTGAAGCAGAGATTGGAAAAGTTTGATTGGATAAAACAGTTTCAAATGCAGCCTTTACCTCTGACCTATATAACTCGAATAGCATTACGGAGCTATTTATCCTCACCAAAAATTAGCAGGGGTCGGCATGTGGGTCAGGTGATTGATGAATTACCTTTGCCAGTTTTAGCCAGAGATTTTCTTGCCATGAGATATCAACATTCAGATGTTGCTGTTCAGAGCTGATGTTTGTTTTTTCATCATAAATATTTGTGTGACCTCAGAACTTTGTATGCTAGCTGACAAAACTGAGGGGACACAAGAATAATAACTAGAAAAAAAAAAAAGATTGTTTTGCTAGATGTAGCAGTATCATGTAGTGCTAATTTTCTTTTGTCTTACATACAATGTATCATGTGGTACGGACAGTATTTCTTCTATCTTGTGATATTACTTTTTAATCAAGTTTTAAATTATTAAGTGCAAGTAACTATGGATTATTTAATTATATTCAGGTATGAATGGTACAATTTAAAATTGTTTTATGATAATGTTTTAACCTTTTATTACAAGGTCATGAATACATTTTAAAGGTTGATTAATTTGTGATATGTTTATTTTTATTTAAGATTTTATATGGACATTTCGTTTTTAGTTATATTGAGTCTATATTTTTGTATTTTGACGTAAAATAGAAATTATAAAAAATATTACCTGTTAACATAAAATATGTATTTAATATGCCAATGTATTTCTCTTTAAATCTAACACATGTGAACATGTTCAAAAATTAGAAATTGTGTTTGAATTTTATCAGAAAGTGCCTGCAGCACAGGATTTCTTTTTCCTTCAATATTTTTTTTAGCAAACAGAGACATTGAAGTTCACTTAGATATAGGTAGTTATTTCTAATAAGAGATACTGTTCATGTGATATATAAACATGAAAGTATTAACAACATTGACTATCACTTCAACCTTAAACTGAATTGCAAAAGTTGGAGGATTGTAGACATTCTTTATTTGCTGTTCTGGAAATGTTCCAGAAGTTATTATTATAAATGAGCTGCTTGAAGTTTTGGTTACTTTATAAATTTATTGAGTTTTTACATGATTAACTTTGCTAATTCACTGTTGACCTTTGTAAAAGTTGGAAGACACAGCATTGTTGATATCCCTTATTTTAGTCATGCTGGAAATGTTCCAGAAGTTATGATAATGAATAAGCTGATTTAATTTTTTTTAATTTTATAAAATTAATAATAGAGCTTATCTTTACATCTATGTAAAGTTTTATAAGATTATCTTTGCTAATTTACTGTTGACTTTTGCTTAGTATTGTTTTCTCCATATGTGCCAAGGGTACATGTTCACTGCAGCCAGAATTTAACTTTTGTTGAAGTTCCATATAAGATTAAATTTATTGTTTTGAGACTTCAGTAGTGCTAAAAAATTGATTGGAAATGCTTTTTATTAATATTTTTACTGGTTACTTAGTCATGAGATAAATTTTTCAGCTAGTTATCTATTTATTCCATGGGAATCTTAAACCCTTGTGCAAACGATTTGTTGGAAATAAATATTTCAATAGTCCATGATCTGTTTGTAGAGTTTGTATTTTTGAAAGGTAATTACTTAGCCAAGATTTTTAAAGAATCATTTAAGAATTTCTACTTTCTGACATGACATGGTGAGCCTGATGGAATAAAAGAGCGAATCTTTAAAGAATGTGCTGAACAACTAGCTGAACCTTTCCAAGATATTTTTTCTACTTCATTACTAAACCATGAGATACCACCTGTGTGGAAGTCATCTATAATTGTACCTGTGCCAAAGGTTTCCAAACTGAAGGAAATGACTATAGACCTGTTTCACTTACTTCCAATGTGTCTAAATGTTTAGAAAAATTGGTTAAAATGTTTCTTCTGAATGATCTTTGTAGTAAGTTAAGACCCTTTACAATTTGCATACCAAAAGGGTTAAGGTGTAGACGAAGCCATCTTAAATATTTTAAATTGTGTCTACAAACATCTAGACTTACCGAACACTTATGTAAGATTGTTCTTTATTGATTTCTCATCAGCTTTAAACAAGATTGTTTTCATTGATTTCTCATCAGCTTTTAACACTATACAACTTCATTTACTCATTGAAAAGATGAAAGTGTTGAAGATTAGTCCATACATAATACTATGGGCTAATGAATTTTTGACCCAGAGATCTCAGTTAGGGTACACAATGTTATATCAAATGCACGCATAGTTGACACAGGGGCGCCCCAAGAGGCTGTGACATCGCCATTGTGGTTCATCTTGTACACCAATGATTTTCAATCCGATAGTCTTTTTTGCTCCTTCACAAAATTCGCTGATGATGCGGCTCTTCTTGCCCTGCTCTCAGAGAGCTCAGAGGTAAATGAGTATTTCAGAGAAATAGAACACATTGAAAAATACTGTAAAGATAATTTTTTATTATTAAATGTAAAAAAAAACAAAGAAATGATAATCGATTTTCGTAGGGAAAAGAAGGAAAATGATAGTTTCTGTAGTTGGAGAGACTATTGAAATAGTGCAAACCTTTAAATACCTTGGTACTATCCTAGACAATAAACTAAATTTTACTGCAAATACTGATTATATCAGCAAAACAGGGCAGCAAAGATTATGATTACTAAGAAAACTGTCCTCGTTTAATGTTAACGAAAAGGCCTTGGCTGTTTTATCATGCTCACATCTGCAATATTTTAACTTTCAATATCACTGCCTGGTATGGCAATCTGAGCATTAAAAATAAAAATAAACTATATAGAATCCTAAATGCTGCTGGTGAAATCATTGGCAAAAAAACAAACCCATTTGGGCAGTTGTTTGAGACAAACATCATTAAAAAACTAACAAGATCCTCAAAATAATCACCATTTGTATAAGGATTTTGTGATTTGACCATCACAAAAGAGATACAAGACGCCGATAGCAAAGACAAACAGACACAAACACTCTTTTGTTCCCCTGGCAATCAAATCATTAAATAGGAACAATCTGATATAAACTTTGTCACATGTAAATTATGAGTGAGTCTGGTGTGAATGTACACTTTGGTTTCTTATAGTTATGTTTTTGTTTAGTGTAATGCACAAATTGTAAGACAAATTTTCATACTGACAATAAAGATTATTATAATTAATAGATCCGATGTGAACTTACCTATATGATTTTATCAGTAGCGGCCCTAGGGGGATGGCAAATGGGGCAACCACCCCAGCCCCTGAGGGGGCCCCAAGCTTGTAATTTTATTGTCACCTTCTGCTTCACAATCCAGATCAGTTCACATTAACTAGGATTTGTTTTTTTGTTTGGTGTAATGCAAAAAATTGTAAGATTGATGATTTGTGATTTTGGGCACATCGGCACAATTTAGGCCATGTCGTGCCTGCAGTCCCTCAAGGGCCACTCTCCCTCCACACAGCAAAGGCCAAATTCCATACAGTCAAATCATTAAAATCAATGTCTATTCACAGTTAAAATAGTAGGGGTAGTAAAAATTTAATAATTTGGTAAAAATCTATTGTAAATAGTACATGTCTACAGAATTCATAAATCAGATCTTCGTAGACAACCCCACTTCCTGGATAAAGCCCAGTACCTTCCCAGGGTCGACATTATTGAATAGTGTTTTTAAATTAGTGGCTCTAAAATATTTTTCCCTGACATCGTGGTATCTGGGGCAGTCGATGAGGATATGTTCCACGGTGAGGCGAGAGTCACAATACTCACAAAGTGGGGGCTCTTCTTTCTTCAGCACAAAAGAGTGCGTGATGTAGGTGTGGCCAATCCTAAGTCTGGACATGGTCGTGCTACCACGCCTTGTCAGACCCTTAGATGTGGACCGCCACCTGACATCCGCCACAATCTGCCTGTAAGACAAACTTCCATACGGACAATAAAGATTACTTATGTATATTTGGAATTATCTAAAAAAAAAATATTTTTATCTTGGTCCCTAGATTGGATTAAAAAAAAAAACATTACAAGAAGTATCACAAAAGAACATGGACACCATCCTGTCCAGCCTCTTGAAGAGGCCGAAAGCTTAAGTCATTTAGTATTTAATAATGTGAAATTATGTGCAAAGTGGCTTTAATGGTTCTTTTGCTGTATAATTTGTAATCTTATACAAAAAAGAAAAAACACAAAAATTAAAAAAAAAAATTTTTAATCTTTACCAAATTTAGAAAGTAATCCAATGATAAATACTTTACATTTCTTAAAGTATACTCTAGTTGCATACATTCTAGAAACACAAATCCTCTTAGCAGAGCACATGTTTTTAGTTTTCCTATCATCACTGTTCTGCACATCAGCAAATCATTTGACATAGTTAAATAGTTCATTGAAGTCTGAAAATTCTTTAATGGTGACCATGGTCATCTGTTTTGCCTTTATTTGTTAATTTGTCAAATGCTATTGTGACAGCCAATGCAGCAACTGCTATTCCAAATCCTCTGAAAGTTCTACGTAGAGCGATGATCCCCCAGCTGGTTGTTCCATTAACAGATGGGTGGAAACGCCAAACTTCATTACTGTAATAGAAAAGCAAAATTTTAGTTAATTTTTTGAACCAAGTTACCCACTACACACACTTAAGAGTTATCAACTGATCCTAAAAACAAGGATGTAGGCAAGGAGTCCAAGTGATAAAGCGCTTGGCTTCCAAAACGAGGGGTCTCAGGTTCAAGTGAAAATGGGGTTCTGAATTTTTAGGGAATAATGAGTCGACCCAACTATAATTAGTTGGGGAAAGTAAAGGGAGCAGGCCATTGTGCTGGCCAGATGACACCCTCATCAGACATAAAAAAAGAAAAGACGACCCTTAATCTTCTGCACTATAGATCACAAGGTCTGAAAGGAAAACTTTACTTTTTTTTCCATGCATGTCATGGTGTTTTGTTTATAGTATGTGTTCCATCTCTACAGATTAGCTGTTGTAGCTGGCTATAAAATATACACTATTGAGGCACTTATTCTATAATCTTAATAATCTTGAATACAATGGTTGTTTTTTTTTTTAAACTAAATGCATGCCTCAATTTGCCTTTACTATTTAAAGTATTAACAGAGATATTAGAGAAAAAAACAAACTATAAAATCTAAGCACACCTCAGAAACTATGTTTTTCTAAATACCTTATTTAATTTTAAATGGTGAATATAATCTTGCTTACTTTTATGTTACATCAAATTATAAATAATATTACTAAATTAGGCAACATTGTCACGTACACAGTATCTATATTTAGCTCGTCAGCAGAACTTGAGCTACCTCGGGGAAATTTTCTTTCACGCAGCAGGATCATGTTTGGAAATAAATATGATTGGTTTAAAGTATTAATTATTGTACATTGAGCTGCATTTATTGGTTGGCATAGCAACAAGGGTATGTTAGACACGTGACAACGCTATACCCGGGGAAAGATTCTAGATTTTTAGTCAGTGTCGTACGGAACGTGTTAGGATTCAGACGTATATTTTACATTATTGTGTAGATCATTTATTTAGCAGAATTATATTTATTTTGTTCTATTCAAGTACATTTAACCATTGTAATTATTTGTGAATAGCTTTTCCAAGTTTTGAATTAAAGCATTTGTTTTAGACGAAGAGAAGTTTCTTCATTGAATATAGTAACATACTTAGATCGACTTTCTTATCAACTGGCAACATTCTGAATGATCATATTATCAACTAGATCTAGCTACTTCTATACGATCATCTTATTAAAGATGATTTCAAGATCCTCTGCAATTACGATCATTGACTGTGCTTCAACGTGACATCTTGACATCAAGTTTGATTGTAACATCTAGCACTATTGATGATCGTAATAAACATAAACAACACTAAAATATTATCCATAATATAACAAAATGGCTCTTCTTTGAATACGGTAATAGAAATTTGCATTTAATTTTTTATGAATGATATAATATACACATTACCCCTTATTGTTAATCATTCATGTTCTTTGGGTCAGGTTAAAAAAAATGGGCCCTGCGTGAAAATGCTTTTCACGTGTGATAATGCAAAGTACCGGAACGAGAAAGTGTGAATGATGGTTGACATTGTTAAAGTTGTCTGTTTTTTAATCAGAAAAAATATTAAAAATGTTTCTAAAAAATAATAAAAGCATTTTATTCCATGATTGATACTTCATACCAGTTGAACCACACATCTCATGCTTCAATTACTATCACAAGCCCCATAAATATATATGCACTGGACTATCTTTCAGTCACTTCAATGATCTCAAGTTCATACCATACCTGCTACCAGCCATCCCCAGTCATCCAGCGGGATGTTTGGTTAAGGAAGATTATCTTCAACTTTGAAGGAACATCCGAAACATTTTAGAAAACAACTAAAACAAGCGTTCAAGAATGCCTACAAACTTAACTCATCAAGACTTGCAGTAATATATATATATTTGCCCTGAGGTGCTTCCAACTCAAAGGATGGCTAACTTGTAAAAAAAAAATTAATTAATTTTGCTATCAGAATTGGAATTATTTGATCTAGTTTTTCTTACTCAGTGTGAATTAAAACCTTCTTTAACTTTTAGTAAATTAAAATATATAATTTATCTACAAACTAGCTTCAAAATCAAAATCTAGAAAGATCTAGATCTAGGTCTACAGTTTCAGGCTAGACTAAGTTAGTCTAACAAAAATCTACTAGTACTAGACTAGATCTCTAGACTATATTCGTAAAAAAGTTAAAATCTATGGAAAATCTATGGCCATATTACAAGGTCTTCAGGGCTCAGGCAAAGACCTTCCTTCAGGGAACAGTACCAGGAAAAAGATGAAGAGGCAGGCAGAGAAAGGGATGGGAAGACAACATAAAAGAATGGACAGGCCTGCCATTGAATGAGGTTCTATCAAGGCAAAAGACAGAGAGGAATGGAGAAAGACAGTTGACAAATCTTGCATGGTGCCCGAATGATCCAACAGGGATAGCCCGGATACTTGGCTGATAGAGGTAATAATTATTAAAATAATAGATCTAAAAATTATACTGAATATTGTTACTTATTGTAGAATGTCACTGTCAGTACCAACACTCTGACCTCTCACAGCTTATACCAATATTATTATAACTCATAATAAATGTTATTCAACTTGTTAAAGTTGAGTAATACTAATGCCAGTATTGAATAATGGAAACTTGAGACAGACAAGTTGAGAACTCGGAAAGTGAGAAAAAAAAAAGTTTAAGTTTAAAAAGATAAAGTTACTGAAAGTTGAATTTATTTAATTTAAAGAAAAAAACATCCATTATCATGCATCATCACAATGAATGAAAAAATCACATAATGATGATCATCATGATGCAGATGTCATGAATTTAACAGATGAAGTGAAGAACTTCATTGACTTCAATTTCAAGTAAAAAAGACTGACTGACCGTATCCAAGGATCCTTTAAACCTAAAGCTGCCAACCTTCTCTGAAGGCGATCTAGTTCTGGTATTCCTTCTGCCTTATAGATCTTCCAATCTGGTACCTCATGAGGAGCATGTCCACCACCTCCCCCCATTGTTTCAGAGAAAATAGTATGAGATTGTTTGTATTGTCAGTTTGTTGACTGACCTCTGAGAGAAATAAAATATTGTTTCGTCGACTACTTTGTTCTCTATGTTTCAACTTAGATTTCTAAGAAATACCCAGATCATAGATTGACATATTTTCTATTCGCATTTCTACTATATCTCTATTCAAAGCAGAACTACATGAAACATTCAGGAATATGAACGCGTACCGTGAATGTGCTCTAACGATTTTGCTAAAAATTTGTAAGGCATTAGTGAGTCATTAGGGATTCAAGAGTTGAAAACATTAATCAAGAAAACATAAAGAAACTAGAACAGACACAAAATGGATCAGCGACATTCATAACAAACGAATATTCACATTCATTAGATTAACACTTTTAGTAAAATCACTAATTATATTATAAATAAAACACTGAGCCATTTGTACAAATGCTCCTTCTTCCCTAGTGCTATAAGAGCATGGAATGGATTGCCTGAGCTGGCCAGGAAAACCGGTGACCAGAATTTAAGTCATCGGTTAATATGCATGACTGAATGCATGACGCGCAGGACGTAATCATCTTCTTTTTTGAAGTAACATCTGTATTTTATAAGATAAGATAAGATAATCTTCAAATACAAAAGCGAAACCTAATAAAATACTCAGAAAAACACAAATATAAAGCACATTCCTTGTTCCATATTATAGGGTAAACATGTACATATGCTCCTTAATTCTTTCCTAGTGATAATAGAGCATAGGTTGCCTGAGTCAGCCAGGAAAATCAAATGACTTAGCAGAATTTAATTAATTAATTAACATACATGACTAGATTGACCTAGGAACACGTATAGGACATATAATCATCTTCTTAATTTGAAATAACGTCTATATTTCATATGTTAAGGAAATGTTGCGCATCGTCTTCTAAATCTAGATATATAACCATGTCCATTCTTTTATGTTGTCTATCACTTTCTATGTTGTTGTTGTTTTTTTCTGGCACTGTTCCTTGAAGGAATTTCTTAACGAGCCGCGAGGACCTTGTGCTATGACCTTCAGTAAAGTCCAGTAGGGAATCGGTGCCTACGTGGGCGCCATTATCCCGTTGGTCGTTAGAAAGGCTTTTATCCAACAACCAGGCCTGGACAAGGGATTTCCCATCCCGTGTCCTGTCTGAGCACTCCCAGCGGTAGACGGTCATATCGGTTGAATGGGCTAAAACCGGGCCGTGCTGAGTACACAGCACACCGCCCCGTTCCTGGATCCCACTCGCTACAATTCGAGAACAGTGCTGACTGCGGAGAGTTTGTCTCATATTCCTATAATGTAACCGCCACTGTTCCGTGCAGGGACCGCCACTCCAGCTAACGGCATACTGATGACGGCCCCCTTTGTGGAACGGCGTGTCTGACTTGCTCCATCCCTACCCCGAGTGAGAATTTAAAAAAAAACTTAGCCTATCTAGTTCCACTACAAGACGTTTTCACCGGAGGTGCCACGCTGAGGCGACGGGTAGCTTGAATCCTTGGGTGTGCTATGTGTGATCATGAAGTTTCAGTTTGTTTACAGTATAGGCTAGTTGCCAGGTCACCGTGGGACCTTAATTGCCGCTGTAATCCTGACTCTAATCTCTTTGTTTGTGTTGCGGTCTTTGTATGTTATACCTAGGATCTTTCTGTAGCATCTCAATTTCATTGCTAGGATTCTTCTCTCTGGTTCTGCAGTCAGCGGTGCTAGAATCGCATGCAAATAAAACTGTGGCCATGACCACGTCAGTCTGATTCTAATATTGAAGACTTTTGATTTTCCGTATTGTTTTTGCCTTTTTTCTATTGCTGCTGTGGACGGTACTGTGCAATTCTGGTCAGTATTTCAGGTTTGGTTCCTTCATCTGAAACGTATAGACCCGGTCACTATAGGGGTTTCACACATCTAGATATTTATTCATTTATTTATTTTGCAAAAGCAATTAATGTCGAATTCGAAGTATAGTGGAGGCGGTGTATAATAAAAACATCTTTTTTTTTCAAATGACGATGTCACATTCTAGAATATATTTAATGAAATAGTTTTTTTTCTTTATCACACTTATGCCCTGATGTAAATTACCTAAGTAAGCCCCCCCCCCACACACACACAAACAGACACATCTACTGTCTAAAAAAACGTTATTCAAACACATTGAGTCGTTTTATATTTGCTGGTTTTGCAGGAAAATATTACATTATTGGTTTGGAAGAAATTCTGTTCAGCGCAACTTTTCAAACGGTTACTTTCATACGTTTAACATTCTTTCAGTTCCTGCATGAAATCTAGGAACATTTTAAGCAAAACTTCTGTAATGTTAAGTATTCTTTATGGCATACGCAGAAAAAGTATTAGCTTCATTTACATCATGTTACAAGATCTCTAGGTTACAGTGACTTCCTAATAAAGTAAAATTTTGGCTTTAATATTTCTTATCCATGAGATGATCCGTCAGGGGCCGCATGTTAGTTTTTGTGGTAACACAAACTCGTTTGTAATTTTTTTAAAATCCGATTAATTTGAGACGTGACCAAATCAGAAAGAGGAAAAACGTAATGGAATGTCTTGTAAACATTGTTAAAATTATCAGTAAATGTGTTTATTTATAGAGGTAACAAAATGGATGCAGCTTTTATCCTGGTTTACAAACTTGTTTAGCATGGACTTTTTTTTTTATAGCTAATTACTCTTATTGGGTCTGGGAAACCACAAATTCTCGACCTGTGTGGCGACATAAATGCATCATGCAAAACAAGTTGTCGGTGAACAAGTTGTCTGTGAGCAAATTGTCGGTGAGCGATATGTCTGGTGAATGAATTGTCGCGTGAACGAAAAGTCGTGAACAATTCGTTGGTGAACGAATTGTCAGTGAACGAATTGTCGTGGAGCGGTTCCATACCTAGCGTCTGAGTAAAAACCTCCACTTCGGTCGCGAGTGCTAAATTACCGTGGCATGGTAAGACTCTTTTAAACGCCTGTGACAAGAGCCATGACTGACATGACAGTGATGTGCCCAATTTGGAGCTATCGGTAAAATCGGCCTAAGGTCGGCCCTGCTAACAAACGACACTTCATGTAAAGCTTTCTGAGTTATCATCTTTGATGCACAGGGCCGCCCTTACGAGTTGTGGGGCTCAATTAAATGAATTCTTGCTAGGGCCTTCTTCTAATTTGTTTTTACAGTAACAAATATTACTTTTAAATACATCATTATATCAACATTTATCACACAACATGCATTGGAAGCAAGTCAAATGCAATAGTCACCTGCGGGTTAATTAAAGTGACGTACATAGTAAGATACACTATGTATGTTAACCCTTTAAGTCCTACATCTTTAAAAGCCTGTGACAAGAGCCATGATTGATACTGATGTGCATAATTTAAATTACGGGGCCCCTGCCAGTCGCCTGGTCCAATTTGAAGCCATCGTGTGGTCCTGTTTGGAGCCATCGTGTGGTCCTATTTGGAGCCATCGTGTCATCCAATTTGGAGCCACCGTTAAAATCGCCCTAAGGACGACCCTGCTCTGAAAGCATACGACGTGCAAGGCTCTCTGCTAAAGGTTAGCATTAGGATTCCAATGAACAAAATAATGCCCTGAACGATGTATATTTGTTTCGTACCGTACACAATTTTATTCTTTACATTAGAAAAATCATAATGTAATATGTCTGATCTATATATTAAAAAGAAAAACACGATTTTTCGCACACGTAGTTTCGTAATGCAGAACAATCAATGTCGTTGAAGAGCTTCGGTCCGATGTCGTAATTCACGCAGTCTTCTTTGCCGTTGCTATTATTTGGTTCACCTGTGAATAGAAAAATTAAAGGTACACACTAGCAAGGGATATATCAAATACAATATTGGAGATTTTTGCGATAAACTTAACATTTACGATAAACTTAACAATGTCAAGGACGTTAAATTGAATTTTAATGTTGCCAACCAAATATATAGATATATATGTAAATTGACCTACAAATGGAAAAGCCAGAAAGAGTTCATTGTGTAATGCTAAAAAATAAAGGCGAAGAAAAATAACTTTTAAAAACTTAGCTCATCGATAGGCCGACTTCCTTTATTCTTTTCACCGGATACACCAAAAACAAAACAAAAAAACCTAGCTAGACAGTTGTTTTTGCCATCAATGAAAATATTTAATTTGCCTATAAATAGGCCGGCCCTAGGCCACTGCAACCTATGCGACCGCAGTGGGCCGCGTACTTTCATAGGCTCCGCGCTAGTTCTAGGTGGAAATTATTCAATTAAACAATCATACCTCAACTTCCTGGAATTTCAAATACACACACACACACAATGCTGGAAATCTACTGAAATTATTATAACCTAAGATCTATGTAGGAAACAGAATGTTGACTTAGCTACATGCAAGGCTCGTCCTTACTAAAGAATGAATAAAATGCAAAGACGAATTTATTGTCTAATAAAAAAACCCCTTTAATTTTCACTTATTATCTTTATTCCTATCCGGACAGGGCCCCGCGCAATCCGTTCCGCACAGGGCCCCGCATTTGCTAGGGCCGGCCCTGCCTATAAATAACACAATCTTGTAATGTACCGAAGCGAAAAAGAAATAGTAAGTGAGCTATATAGGTTTTGCTACTCAGTACCTATGGAAGTAATGTCCCTTGTTCACTGTTGTTGTTACCCAGTATTGCGCCCTAATTAACAGCTGATTTTGTCAGTTAGAAACTAGCATAATAGAAATCTATAATCTTTCAACATAATTAATAGAAATGTTTCTTTTTTAAAAACGTTTGCCTCCACTTTTCACACACACTGGAAGTTAAAAATTGTTTGAATTTTGGACAGAAATAATGATAAGCATTACAATTATAAACAGGGTATTGCCGTGAAAGCAGGTCTGAGCGCAGATAAAGTCTCATTTGGTGATAATTTTTTGCTAGCCTAATTTTTAACGATTCAATATTACATTGGAGGGCTCAGAAATGAATGCATTAGTTCATTAAAAAAAACAACATTAAACCAAGGGAAAAAATGATTAAGTATTAGTGAACAGGGGGCGTGATGGCTGAGCGGAAAGCTCCTGGCTTCCAAACCGAGAGGTCCGGGGTTCGAATCTCGGCGAAGGTTGGGATTTTTGAACTATGGGATTTTTAAGACACCTCTCAGTCCACCCAGCTCTAATGGTGTTGGCCACATACACCCTCGTTAGCCGTCAGCAATAGAAACATGGCCTTTACATCATCTGCCCCATATAGATCGCAAGCTCTGAAAGGGGGAACTTTACTGTAAAAGTGAACAAAATGAGATTTACCTGAGTTGAAGATCTGAAGCATCAGTTCCATGTTCAAGACTGTTCCATCATCGTGCCAGATGAAAGTTCCCTCCTTGACCGTGTCGTCAAGACCGACGTAGACACTGGACGTAACATACATCTTTAAGATGTCCAGTTTCTCTAGGTATTTGACGGACATGAGAGTAGATCCCATAGCTGAAGAAGCAACAACACAATAATATAGGCCTACCCTTGAACTGTGAAACAAATGTAGCCTAAACATCTACTGACAGTCAACGTTAAAACAAGAGTGATCTTCTTTTGTAGGTACACATTTACTCTCATCATACCTGCCCCTGATGTACATTATACTTCATTACAGACAGCCCTGAGACAGCCCACCCAGAAATGAATAAGTTTATTGACATCACCTTTTCTCTGTCGTGAAAAAAAAAAACCCAGCAACTTAAGATTGGGATCCTTGGATTTGAATTCATAAGTTTTGAAGTTTCCGGTTTCAAAACCAAGAGAATAGTTGTCATTGGTAACAAAAAAAAAATAAAAAAATAAATTTAAAAAAAGCTTATATTAAGTGTAATTGTATCAATTAGTTTGGATCAGTCAGTTGATTTAATTTATAATAGATCTAGACTAACAATAAAACATCTGTGCAAATAGAAATATGTTTACCCATTGTTATTCTTTAAAGCAATGTCATGCTTTAAGCTTTCTCATTGCGCTATGATCCTATCACTTGTCTGGACCATTTGGGAACAATTATGAATTTTACCGTGATAGCTTATCTTAATGGCATTTATAAAAAAAAAAGTTGAACGTCCTCAATTCTAATTCGAGGGCTCCATTCTCCTCTAGCTAACCCACTAGACACTGTGCCAGCAAAGCGCTTAAGAAAATAGAAAGTTTTAAAGTCATCTCTTTTTAGTCTCAAACTTTAAAGCGGCGACCTATTTCTCTCTACAAAGTAGAAAGTAGACTAATTCAACTTATCCCACACATATCATTCAAGCACAATTTCTTTCCCTTCTTTGATACCAAAATAATTAAGTACAAATTATTAGTTTACTTACTGGTTCATTTTTTAAAAAATTGATTCTTGTTTTGTCAGAATAAAGATACAAGTGTACAAAATTTCAACTTTATCCGATTTTGAGTGTGGGAAAAATAACGCTTAAGCACTCAGTCACCGCGCTAATCTTGGTATACATAGAAAACACAGATGTGTGAAAATAAAAACTCCAATCTCTATGTTTTCTCTTTTCTCTATATCCCCCCACCCCCGGTCTCCCTATTTTCTATTTATCTCTCTTTCTGAATATAAAAATAGAGAAAATCATTCGAAAAAAAATTTTATAATTCTGTCACCACCTCAAAGTTGGTTCCATAGTGTAGAAACCCAATTTCAATATTGTGAATGTTATTTCTATATTGTGAATGTTATTCACAACTCATGTTGCCCTAAGGTGAACACTTTTGACCTTAAGTGAACCAGGGTTAAGAGCGGTCAGTCAATATAGGGAGTTGGTAGCAAGCACTTGATAGAGTTACTTAATATAGTCAGTTGAGTTAGTTGTTTAAAGAAGTTGGTTATAGATTAGTTACAAAGTTATCATTATATTCGCCATATTTCTATAGAGGACTAATACTGGTCATTCCTGAATTGAATTGTGTATCATATTCAATATGTGGTGTTATTACTTAAATTAAACTTATTTGTGTCTGCTACATCAAGTGTCATTTCCTTATTCTGTGAATTATAATATGAACTCAATGTCACCACTACGCCTACATAGATAAACCGACAATAATATCACAGCATCAAAACATAACCACAGTGACATTTATGATGTCAAAAATACAGCGGTGACAAATTCTAATTATGTTTACAAAACTTCTAGAGAGAATTCAAGTAATCTTTAAATGATACAAAAGAAAAAAAAACCCAGAAATGTTTTAGATCAACACAATAAGCCCTTACACCTATCAGATGCCAGATTGTAATACGCTATATACTTATCTCACCACTGCAATCGGCTATGGCGTCAGTAATGTTTTTTGGAATCGAAGACAACCATAGACAGGCGCTTATTGTTCCCGATGTGTACACCCTGAACAAATCGTTGGGACCAGTTTGTTGTGTGCTACTAGATGAGCATGACGCCTGCTGCGTTTGGTAAAGTTCTACAGAATTTCTGGTCTCATTTGGCCAGGGTATGATGCAGCGACCTGGAGAAATATACTCTTTCAACACTTTGCTTGTTTGCACTATTAGTTGTAAATAAGACGAATTGTTAAGACAGACATTATGTGCTATTGTAAACTTGCATATCTTTCATTTTATTTGGCGTAGCTAGGGTGGAGAGAGGAGGGGGGAGAATTTGAAAATTAAATGGGGGGGGGGGGGGGGGACCAAATGAGTGCTTTTTTACATAAAAAATTAAATATTACGCAAAATGCAGGGCCCCCAGAGAGGTCAAGCCCCCGGGTCTCCAAAACGATGGAAAATTCCTAGCTACGACCCTGCATTTTAAAGCATGAACTTTGGTCCAATCTCTTTTGGGGACATATGGGAAAGAAGGTATATCATATATGTACCCTCCTTTAGTCGCTAAGAAATGAAATGAGCTGAATGCCTGAACATTAGTTATGGTCTCAACGATGCCACCCACCCAGCAGTTTCCCGTTCTCCACGCAGCGGATGTTTCCACAGATAGGGGATTTTTCTTCAGTGTTGTCTCCCAAAGCCTTTTCTATGTTTGGGTATAGCTGCAAGACAGCTATAAATTTAAATTTAATAAATTTTTTTAAATTAAAAGTTTTCCTTCTAGGTAGGTAGCCAGCCAAGGCGAACAAGACCCTCCTGCCTTGGGAAGGGGGCAAAGTCTAACAAGACCCTCCTGCCCGGTGAAGGGGGCAGAGGCTAACAAGACCTTCCTGCCTGGGAAAGGGAGTAAATGAATAAGGATTTCATTCTGCCATTTGGTTAAATCACTCAGGCACACATCCCAGTTTAGGATTGACTTGAAGCAATCATTAAGATGACTAAAAAATATAAATTCGCTTAATCAAAAAAAAACAACAAAAAAAACTGACGTCTCATTTATTTGGAATAAAACATTTTTTTTTACGTTTGAGAAGCAATTTTCCGAGGACTAAATAATTATTAGTTTATTAAATTTTAAACTTAGTACATTAATCTAATTTAAATATATCGTTGAGTTCCTCAAATTTCGTGTTTTAAAACGTATTAGATTTTTGGACAATTGCAAATTTGCATTAGCTTTTTGTTAATAGGACAAAGGGGGTTTGATTTAAAAAATATAAATTAAAGAGCAAACAAACTCAGTATCGGAATAATTGTTTTGTGTATTTTGAAACATTTAAAATCTTAAGTTTTCTTGATGACAGAAGCTTATATATCGTGACGAGTTTTAAAGATTTAAAAAGAGCAGATTAGAAAACAGACATTTGAAAAGAAAATCCTGTACGCTTGTTTTTTAATTATTTCTGTGTTTTTTCGTTATTGTTCTCCATTGCAAATTCAGCGATGTAAGCCTTAGAGCCGAGTTAGATAGTTAATCAACAGGTTGATCTATAAATTTGCTTTTCATTTCAAGGTCGTGTGGTATGCGCTCTGGATTTTCATCACAATGGTCCCGACTTCGAACCTTAACCGCCGCCACTGAAGGAACATCTGAAACATGTTAAACAACAAAAATACAAACGTTTTGATAATAATTCTTTAAAATTTAATTATAAAAATTTTGATAGTTAAGATTTGACTTGGCAGAGTCTGTTTCTAATTAACACGCACTAGATTAGGACGTAATAATCTTTTCTTTTTAATGGACGTCAGTAACTATTAAGAAGACAAGATAAGATTATGAAGATGTGCTCAGAAGGAAGGAAATCCATTAGTTTACAGCCTAAGAACAGAACATAAATTGAATATCACCTAAACTGCATTTCATAGTAGACTTGTCATAAGAAAAACTTTGACAGAGTGTTTCATTCAGACAGGTCACGGCGCATTCCAGTTTATCTCTGCTGGGAAAGTCGACTCCAATAGACCAGACGTTTGCAAAGCCGGTAGAGTACAACCGCAAGTAGATATAAGACACCTGGCTGAGAGTGTCTGCAACGTATGGAATGTATAGAATTAAAAACTGATAACCTAACTATGTATCTATTTGTCTCTATCTATCTATCTATCTATCTATCTATCTATCTATCTATCTATCTATCTATCTATCTATCTATCTATCTATCTAATCTATCTATCTATCTATCTATCTAATCTATCTATCTATCTATCTATCTAATCTATCTATCTATCTATCTATCTATCTATCTATCTATCTATCTATCTAATCTATCTATCTATCTATCTATCTATCTATCTATCTATCTATCTATCTATCTATCTATCTATCTAATCTATCTATCTATCTATCTATCTATCTATCTATCTATCTATCTATCTATCTATCTATCTATCTATATGTGTGTGTGTGAGTGTATGTCTTCCTATTTCATTGTGTGTGTGTGTTGACGTACTATGTACTAGTAGAACAATAATCACACCAACTTGTACAATTCTGACTGGCTTCATCTCAAAACAAAATGTTCATGTTTTGGAAAGATTCTCAAGTGAAGGATTCTGTAAATAAATAAAGAACTTTCATGTTTATTAAATACTTAATCTTAGGACTCAAAGACATACATTTTAGAGACACTGTCTTCATTTCTGAAGATTTTGAATTAATGTAGAAAAACAAAAAAGCCATTAATGTAGTTTGTCTTCCCTTGACTTCTTCCTATCCCATTTAGCCACTTTTTTGCGATAATTAGGGCCGTATTTGGACTTGATGAGGCGCTGAGCTGTTAGAGATATGGGCCTATTGTAAGGCAAGTTGCAGGCGCGGTGGCAGAGTGATAAAGCGCTAATCCCTGTCAATCGATTGTACTTCTTTGAATTTCAGTTCAAACCGTTTCAAGTCATTAGAATTTTCTGTGCTTTCACCTCCATCGCTCCGAAGTCGAGTTCATATTTTTGTTTCCCATACTTACATTCATGAGTTCTCCATTATTTTAATATGTAAATAATTAATGCGGACTTGACTGTGTCAAAGTCTAACTCTTTTATTGTCTCAAGTCATTAATGTGGCGGGATCGAATAAACAACATTCAAGTCACTTGTTAAAAGGCTAAGGCATACATCTAGATACATGAAGAATTTAAGGGCTCTTCATCTTTGTGGATATGAGTGTTTCTACACTATCGAATTAGCGTTGTGAATGTTCCATCTTGATAGCAGTCTGTGTGAATAATCCATCTTGATAGCAGACTTTGTGAATGTTCCATCTTGATAGCAGTCTTTGTGAATGTTCCATCTTGATAGCAGTCTTTGTGAATGTTCCATCTTGATAGCAGTCTTTGTGAATGTTCCATCTTGATAGCAGTCTTTGTGAATGTTCCATCTTGATAGCAGTCTTTGTGAATGTTCCATCTTGATAGCAGTCTGTGTGAATGTTCCATCTTGATAGCTGTCTTTGTGAAAGTCATCAAGGTTCTTGAATCTTTAATTTTACTGCATTTCTTAGCAGAAGGCTCTAGCACTTTGTAATTTTCATCTCTCAATTATTCTTTCCATTTACACCTTTCTCTTTCCTTCCACACTTTTCTCTTTCCCTTCACACCTTTCTCTTCCCCTCCACACTTTTCTCTTTCCATTTACACCTTTCTCTTTCCCTCCACACCTTTCTCTTTCCATTTACACCTTTCTCTTTCCCTTCACACCTTTCTCTTTCCCTCCCCCACCTTTTTCTTCCCCTCCACACTTTTCTCTTTCCATTTACACCTTTCTCTTTCTCTTCACACCTTTCTCTTTCCATTTGCACTTTTTTTTTTCACTTCACACTTGTCTCTTTTGCTTCACACTTTTCTCTTTCCATTTACACCTTTCTTTTCCCCTTCACACCTTTCTCTTTCCCTCCACACTTTTCTCTTTCCATTTACACCTTTCTTTTCCCCTTCACACTTTTCTCTTTCCCTTCACACCTTTCTCTTTCCACTTACAAATTTCTCTTTCCCTTCACACCTTTCTCTTTCCCTCCCTATTTCTCTATTCCTCAACAATTGTCTCTTTCCCTCCCCACTTTTCTCTTTCCCTTCACACTTTTCTCTTTCCATTTACAGCTTTCTCTTTCTCTTCACACCTTTCTCTTTCCACTTGCACTTTTCTCTTTCCCTTCACACCTTTCTCTTTCCCTCCCTATTTCTCTATTCCTCAACAACTGTCTCTTTCACTCCCCACCTTTCTCTTTCCCTTCACACTTTTCTCTTTCCCTTTACAGCTTTCTCTTTCCCTTCACACCTTTCTCTTTACATTTACACCTTTCTTTTTTTCCCTAACTGCGTTACATTGTGATTGTGACAGATTTTGTAGCGGAGGATCCTTGGGATCTTGCGACGAACTAACCCACTCTTATAATGCACATTTAACTTGTCACGTTATCTTTATTCAATTTTAGTAACAGACAGTAACAGACAGTAACAGTAAATCTACAGACTATTACATACAATACTACCCCATTATTACTTCAAAATTTGTAATTAATTTATAAGCTCAGCGACTTGTTATAGATTCACCCGATTATGTTCACACTATGTTCAACTTTTTCAGGACAATAGAAAAAAGGAACCACATGTTGTTTTTGTAATCGCTCAGTGTATATAAAGGATTGTAAATCACCAGTAGCATAGTATATGGATATATATATTTATGTGATTCCATTATTACGAGAGTATATGTTTAGTATTACACAGTAAAGTCTGTGAAGCTCTTTATAAAAGGTAAAAGAGTGCCAATCAAATTAACGGTACTTACAGTTATTCAAAATGGTCCGTTCAGCGACCCCACCATTCTATAAGGGTATCGACCCACTGGGCATTTTCGCGGTTACCCATATAACCAGTCCGCCCACGGCTGCTTATAGGTAAATCCAGCAACGGCAATTATCCTACAATAGGTTTTAGCAAACACTACACAGACACACACAACTTAACTAATAATATTTTCTCATGAAAGTGGTTAAGCGCTTCACTTCCGAATCTGGGGTCCAGGGTTCGAATCTCGATGAAAATTGGGATTTTGGTTTCGTGACTTTATCCTCTAGAGTTGGGTGAACTCAGGGGCACCCTGAAAATTCAAAATTTCAGTCTTCACCGAGATTCCAACCCAGGAACCCAGGTCCAGAATCCAAGCGCTTCATCACTCAGCCACCGCTTCTTTCAATGAAGAACTGTGCTAAGTTTCAAGTTGATCCGAGAATGGGTCTGGGAGAAATAACGTGTAAAATATTTTTTAACCAGACAGACAGACAGACAGACATATTGTATCGATATAAGCTTTGTAAAAAAAAAAAAGAATTTGGTTGTAATTTGCACGAAATCTCAATACTTGGCAATTAATCTTCGTATCACATTTATTCTGTAACTGCTAGTGGGCTCCTCATTGTTTTGCAAATACGTTTTTGAATTATAGAATGAAAGTCTAATGCTTTCTCCATAGTGAAATTTTTTTGCTATAATAATAATAATAATAATAATAAGGCTATCAACGAAAGAGATTAGAACAGTGATGCCCAAACTAATTCGACCCGCGGTCCATTTTTATTTCCGACACTCGTGCGCGGGCCACATGAACAAAAGGTAGGCCTAAGAAAACGATATTAACTTGAGACCCGTAGATCCTGTGCTTCATTAATTAATGGGATATTTCAAATGTATCTTTTTTCCCCGTGTCAGAAGATGACTTAATTTCTCTGCTTAAAATATCAGCGAAATTGGGCTTCCTTATTGTGCTTAGAATATGAGCAACATTGTAGCTACCTTTACATCCGAGTCATTTTCCTGTCTCTTTTTGGTAAATATTCCCATGAATCCTCCAATTTCTAGGCTTAGTTTAACAATCTTTTATTTGCGCCTAAAACGAAGAATGCCGTCATATTTGTTTCATAATGTCGTTTATATGATGTTTTTTTTAAATAGCTACACTTTCTTTATAAAACAAATATGTTTATTATCATGTTCCACACAAAAAAGTAAAGAACCGTTCACTTTTCCTGGTAGAAAACGTACATTCTACACTCAGATATCTATTTCATAAACGCACAAATGTAAAATGTCATGGAACTTATCACCAGGAGAGAAATTGAGGGCCCTATGACCCTACCGTAAGTAAAGATACATTTAAAAATTTTTTTGGAAAAAGGGGGGATTATCTACACCTTGTGCCGACATTTCGGCGGGCCGGGTGGACTCACGTCGCGGGCCGGATCTGGCCCGCGGGCGTACTTTGGGCATCACTGGATTAGAACATTTGATTCTGCAGTGCTAAACAAATTATCCTACGCCTTTTTAAAAACAGCTTCGGTTATCAACACTTCCTGTATTTAGTGCACCGGATACGCAAAATCATTTCAGAACGTAGTTTTCCTATACAGACTATGTAGTTTTTCCTTCATCTATGAAATTGTCAAATATTATATAGACTTTGAAATAACTTCGCATTTCACACATTTAGTTTAGTCCTCAAGGTTTCTTTATAAAACAACAACAGACGTACACGCACACAAACCTTCAAATAAAAGGCGATCCAATTTACGTAAACTGTGGCTCCTGACCTGAACTTTTATGGAAATAATCTTTGGAACTTCTGCATCGTCAATACTTTCCATCATCGAATCATTATTACTCCCAATACCTAGATCCAATGATAATCGTGAGCAGAATGGTTATTGTATTATTCCTGTCCCATTATGTTTTTTGGTTGGTATCGACGAAGATCGATGATTTACGATATCCGTCACTAATTGTACGCGCGATACTTCGTCGGCTGCAAGTTAAAAGATAAGATAAATATTAAATGAGGTCATTTGAGTTCAACTTTAGTCGCCTGTTGATCAGAGGCGTTGTATTAGCTCTAAGCTAATTGATCAGTTGAGGTGTAATGTGGCTGTTTAGCTGTGGACGAGACGTGGGTTGGGGGGGGGGGGGAGTAGATTACAAAGGTTTATGCAAAGTTTCATCTTCCACTTTGAAGTCCGTCTAATTAGTTGAAGTAGCCTCGTTTTAGGAGGAGGACAACAAACGTTTTTGGAAGAAATACAAATAGCGGTTTAGGAAGAAATACAACTAGCTGTTTAGGAAAAGATACAAATAGCGGTTTAGGAAGAAATACAACTAGCTGTTTAGGAAAAGATAATAAATAGCGGTTTAGGAAGAAATACAACTAGCGGTTTAGGAAGAAATACAACTAGCGGTTTAGGAAGAAATACAACTAGCGGTTTAGGAAGAAATACAACTAGCGGTTTAGGAAGAAATACAACTAGCAGTTTAGGAAGAAATATAACTAGCTGTCTAAGAAAAGATACAAAAAGCTGTTTAGGAAGAAATACAACTAGCGGTTAATGAAGAAATACAACTAGCGGTTTAGGAAGAAATACAACTAGCTGTCTAGGAAAAGATACAAATAGCGGTTTAGGAAGAAATACAACTAGCTGTTTAGGAAAAGATAATAAATAGCGGTTTAGGAAGAAATACAACTAGCGGTTTAGGAAGAAATACAACTAGCGGTTAATGAAGAAATACAACTAGCGGTTTAGGAAGAAATACAACTAGCTGTCTAGGAAAAGATACAAATAGCTGTTTAGGAAGAAATACATCTAGCTGTCTAGGAAAAGATACAAATAGCGGTTTAGGAAGAAATACAACTAGCGATTTAGGAAGAAATACAACTAGCGGTTTAGGAAGAAATATCACTAGCGTTTAGGAAGAAATACAACTAGCGGTTTAGAAAGAAATAAAACTAGCGGTCTAGGAAAAGATACAAATAGCGGTTTAGGAAGAAATACAACTAGCTGTCTAGGAAGAAATACAACTAGCGGTTTAGGAAGAAATATCACTAGCGTTTAGGAAGAAATACAACTAGCTGTCTAGGAAAAGATACAAATAGCGGTTTAGGAAGAAATACAACTAGCGGTTTAGGAAGAAATACAACTAGCGGTCTAGGAAAAGATACAAATAGCGGTTTAGGAAGAAATACAACTAGCGGTTTAGTAAGAAACACAACTAGTTGTTGAGGAAGAAATACAAATAGCGGTTTAGGAAGATTTACAACTAGCGGTTTAGGAAGAAACACAACTAGCTGTTTAGGAAGAAATACTAGAGTATTTAGACCTGGTCGTGCAATATGCGCATTGGATTTTCGTTAAGACGTCTCGATGGTCATGGGTTCATACTATGAGCACTTCCCGCCCCCCCCCCTCCCCGTCGTCATGCTGGAAATTTGGACTAGGATGTAGATTATCTTTAACTCTGAAGGAACATCCGAAGTGTGTAAAACATTATATAGGCAAAACTGTATTCAAATTTAATTACATTTTAGATATTAGTATTCTTTATAACAAAGTGGCTTTTATTAAAGCTTTAAAAAAAAGTAGATTACTGAGGCTTATGCAAAGATCATAGAATGTCAAAGTGGAAATCAGGTCTACAGAAGAAACAGGAACAGGTACGCTGTTCTGTCTCATCGTAGCACCTGGGTGGAAACGGCTACTTGAGGGGGTAGCTAGGCTAAATGAATGGCGAAACATAACTCCCGTGGGGATGCTCACGGGTAGACGAGAGTTTACCCCTTGCACGGGCGGGGTGGTAAAAAAGTCCCCACGAACACGTCCCACATCCATGCGCCGTTCCTCAAAGGACCGTTACAAAAATGGCGAGTCCACCACGGTTAGCTTGGTATAACGAAGGAAAATGATGGAGGCTCCCGGTGTCCTCGGCCTTCGGCCATGAGCGGCGAATCATGCGTCGGGGGCCAAAGGCATTGGAAACAGCAATGTTTTACATAGGCATTGACTTGGGTCGCTCTCAAACAGAACTGTGCGTTCACACAGGTTTTTTTTTTTTTTTCACTGTTTCGGCTGGACGACCAAACAGGGTTTTTTTTTTCAAACTAAGAGCTCGAAGAGCCTTTGGCTCAGCTCTTTTGGACATCAAGCGGAAGCACATCAGAAAGTCATCTGTGAAAGCAAATAGATTTGACAATAATTATTTCTTTTCAGATGACATGTCAGAACAACTAGAACCACAATATCTAGCTAGAGAGTCCAAGATTACAAACTTCGCTAGATGTAGAGCCGCCACTACAAACTGCTTCTTCTAACACCTCTAGACCACAAGAACATTACGTAATACTCTAATGCAGAATAGTAAACAAACCCAAGAAACTTGATTTGTCATTAACTGAATTGATTTTAAACTTTGACTAGTTTGTTAGTTATTCTGATAAATAGATTTTCTGAATAAAAGAAGAGAGATGTAACCATAGACCTATATATACATACATTATATCTAGATTGGAAAACGGAAACAGATTCTTATCCGCGATTGATCAACTCACAGAATTATATATATAGCTTGTTATGTATTAATCACCGAACTATATATTCGTGCAAGTTCATGAAATAAAGCCATTTCTTGTTAGTTTACTTAAGATTATATTTCCAAAATCCTAGATATTTAGTCATCGTACGTACATTTAAATAGATTGATTACCTAGATCTTTTTAGATTATGCATCTAAAAATTAAAAAATTATGTTATGAGACGAGAGCGCCCTTTTTTCGATGTTCAATTACAAGATCTAGATCATAGACTGATATATATTATATCTAGACTGGACATGGAGATCTTGAAACACTACAAAAAATGTGAATTTTTTTTAAAAAGTTAAAACAAGGCATTGTTTTGTAAAGTAGTTAAAAGAAGTACAAAGTTTTTTAAAACCCTAACCTATGGTCTTAGCCGCCGCCCTGGAGACAGCAAAATGGTATTATATACACAATATCGCGTTAGTGCAACACCGCTTATGTTTATGTAATAAATGCAGTTCCTAAACACTAGTTTGTTATTTGCATAAAACACAAATATTCTACAGTAGGGGTCTCTACGAAAATTCTGCCCCGGGGCATCCACATACTCAAATCCGGCTCTGCTCTTAGACAAAGACATTTATGACAAGACAGAATCCTGGTGAGGATTTACAACTTACCGATGAAAAGACCGAATTCTCCCGGGATGTTCATGTGTAGCTCAGGCCAAACATTCTTGGCTAACAGTGTGAAGCGTGGTCGAGTAGCTAAGTACTATTTAACTTGGCTTGGCTTGGCTACATATGAAAGAGGGCTCGAGGTTCGACACCCGACTCGAGCAGAGCACGGAAAATCTTCTCCCAGATACCTCCTCCCCCCCACTGGTCCACTAATGAGATTGAACTATAGCGAGTTGAGCATGCTATAAACATGAAAGTAACGCTATACAGAAGTTATATTTATTATTATGTTAGAAACGAATGCGTATTCCTTCTCTGGCACTGACTGGATCAAGTTTCGGTAAAGAGAAACAAAATTTATTGTAGTCCCTTTATCAGTTTGCTCTGAGGAACTTTCTGGTGATGTGGCAGGTCTGCAGCAGTACTGCCCTCTTAGAGGCAGCATGTTCGCATGAATGTTAACGGTATATTGAAGGCATCTGTGAGGTCAGTTGTTATTATCTCCTCGTTTGATATCACAATGGAGATTAATAATATTATTATTATCAATGCTATCTAAGTTCAAAACCGAGTTTTGAACTATATAGATCTTCAAGACTATTCAAGTCATGGTCTTATTGTAATTGAGAAAAGTAAATCGCGACGTACTGATTCTAATTTTTTTGTTCAAAGCTTCTATCAACTCACTCTGTCTGTCTGTGTGTCTGTCTGGCCAAAAGTTTGTACACGTTATTTCTCCGACACCCAATCTCGGATCAAGCTGAAAAATTGCACAATTATTTCTTTTTACGTGACAACACAGCATCATCATCATCAAACTCTATTTGAGTGAGGGCTTGAGAGGCTTAAATCCTCTCTTGCAAAAGCCCTGGACAGAGACCCTGCGGTCTTGCTTAGTGCATATACGTCACCTTACACGTCGAGAAATTTTGGTTTCCCAGACAGTACCCGCCGATCTCCTCGTGGTGTCCTCTGGTAACTGGAGTAAGTCCAACCTCTGTTCTCAGGGTGGTCCGAAAAGGGCTAACGTTGCGGGAGCCCCAACTTTCGTGGCAGACTCTGACGCTCTCCTGGTACAGAGTTCTGCTGGTGAGGTTTGGGGAAAAGGCTAAGCTCTGATTGACATAACCCCCTGCACGCTCGTCTGGTTTAGGGATTTTGTCTGTCGGGCTTTAGCTTATGCTGAACTGACCAGCCGCCGCCCTGGAGACTAGTGGAGGGTCAAGCCATTGCAATTTGCGGGCTCTAAACTGGTGGTTACAAAAAAAGGTCTCCTGCCACACTCCACTTTCGTGGATGAAACCCTTACAACACAAGAATCAATAATAATAATAAAAAAAAATAAATTAGTTAATTGATTATTGGTAACACATTACTTTAAATTACGTTTGGTATCTCAAATAAGGGAATGAAGTAGTACTTAACTGAAGTGGTGGTAAAAGCTGAATTTGAATTAGTCCATTTTTTATCGGGCTACTGTCTCAGGCTTATTGAACACAAATAGCTGCTTCTCTTCTTACTAGGGGCGTTAAGAAATCTCTTGTTATTACGAACTTAGTATTTGAAGGACGAATTCTAAACAAAGAAAAAAAAAAGAACAATATGAAAAGTCATGGCCCAGAGCATCGTTTGACTGTGGGTCAGGCTTGCGTTTTGCAATCCATATGGAGTTAGTCAGTCTTGACTTTTCGATATTTTTGCGGCAATTGCTGTGCAAATTCTTTGTCTGTAATGTTTTGAGCCTCGCTCTCTGTCGCCGCGAAAGTTAAGTGGGGTAACTCTAGTCTAACTTGCAAAAACAAAAGACTTATCTTTCCATGACTTATTTATCGAGTGTTAAAGACTCGGCGTGCTTGCATGGTGCCCCGCATGGTTCGGCGACGAAGAGAATTATTACATTATGTAAGATTATGAATAAAGAAATTATCACCAAACTAACTTAGTATTATCGTCGAATGGGTAAGGGTCTAGGAAGGGTAGATAAGAAGTGGCAGTTACCTAATTCTACTTTTTTTTTTTTTTTTTTTGAAATCACGTCTTTTTTTGTATTGTTTTTTTTTCCAAGTGTGGGGGGGGGGGGGGACAATAACAATACGGAATTTAGTGTGTGTGTGGTTTATTCTGATGATACTTTCATTTACACAAGACTAACAGGTTAAGGCATCCACGTCCAGACCATATAATACTGTTTAGCAGCCAAGGTTATTGAGACATTGTATATAGTTCATGATCATTTACACTATACATTACAATATACCGGCTGGAGTTCATCAATTATAAAGTCATAGTAACAGATATAGGAGCACAAGCGAGTATATATAATTCTAGCACTAGAGTTAGTGAATGCAATGAGTAATATTTGCAATAACATTGAAATAAGATTTTTTTAAAATCCAAAATATTCAAAATAGAAAAACTAATATTATTTCATAATTAGGTCTTTTAATTAAATTTTAAAATTTTTTATCCACAATGGCACACACATCAGTATGATCTTGCATAACAGAAAAGGGGTATATTACATTGAATAGTGTAAATACTCATGAACTATATACAACCTCTCAATATCCCTCACTGCTCAACGATGATGCGTTGACCAGCCTGTCTTGTGTGTAATTGTAAGGGAAAGTATAATCAGAATAAAAAAAAAAAAGCAAAACAAGTAAATTGTTAATAAATGACTTCCTTAGTTCGAGTATTTCTTTGAAGTATGCCAGGGATGTCCGTTGTCACCATTTCTTTACACGCTTTGTTAGGAACCCCTACTGGAATCTATTAGAGCAGACAGTTCAATTGGCCCAATACCTGTTGGAAAATAAATGCTTACGCAGATGATACAACGTTTTTCCCATCAAGTGAGAGCCATATCATTACTATTTTTGACAAGCTTAAATCCTTTGGACTGGCTAGCGATCTATAGGGCAGATAATGGCTAACTTGGGCGGACCTTGGGTCTGACTCCCTACGCAAGCTCAGCATATAGGATGTCTTTAGGGATTCCTCCATCTAACATGAATGGATAGATTGTATATTTGCACCTTGTAGTCACTGAAGGAGCGTCTATTATTTGTAAGATAAGAATTATGTACATTAAACGTGGTAGTAAAGTGACCGACTCTGATTAACCCAGAGGTGGCCAACCTATGGATCATACGCCAAAAGTGGCGCATTGCACTATTACAAGTGGCGCAATTCACCCCGAGATAAAAAAATCAAGAAAAAGCATGCCTGTTCGCAAAAAAAAAAAAAAGGATAATAACCTATTTCTAGAAAAAACAAAAGTTCCACAGGAATTTAATTTACTAGCAATTATGACGCCCAAATTGACCGAAATGTTTATAAAACTAGTCATTGGCTTAATGTAATTTTTTTAACATTCTGCACTTTCGTGTGTATGTATCCTCTGTCTTTTCGTTAGCTTTGGAAATTTTTATGTTACCTATTCAAGCTTTTTATTACTAGAAATTAAAACTATAAATGCATATTTAAAATGTAAACAAAGACAGACTTTATACATAAAATATATAATTTTTTTTCTTCCCTCCTCTACTCTACGCAAATGTGTATAACAAACCAAATATGTGCACATCCTAAAACTTGTACAACTTTAAGTGGCGCATCTGAGTCAGAATTGAAAAAGAATTAGCGCACGGAAGCAAAAGGTTGGACACCCTTGGATTAACTATTGCATCAGAGAAATTCCACCGTCCTGAAATGAGAAAGTCGAGAAGAATTGCGTTAGCGGAGATGTTTTGAAATTTCTTCAAAACGTTTTTGAAAATTTTGCTCCGCCTACAGTTTAAGAAACGTTGTCTTTAGGGGTAATGTATCACTATTTTCTTAAGGCATTATTTCAAATTTAAAGAAAAACATTTATTCCATAAAGGTCTTAATTTTTCTTTGAACTGGAATGATTTAAATATACAAATAATCGTATTCTGCTGGAGACCAGACTGGGCTGCATATAAGTACTATTGACCATTCCACAGAGGTCACGGGTCGGACGCATGTCTCCCATGGTGGAATGTTTCATATTAACCATTCCTCTCCGTAATTATTTTCCTCGTTCCGATAGAATTATTCATTTTGCTCGTTTGTATTTCACTATCCTGTTACGATTAAACTTCCCTAACTTTCTCGTTTCTTATCAGAATATGTTAGACGACAACTTAAATAGACCACGATGCGAACAAAGACTTTATCAGCATGTTAAAATGTGCAGGTCACAACTGGGTTTGATTAGTCACGTGAAACACTGTTTTCTTCCTAAATCTTCGGTATTGAAGACATGTAAATATTAGCGCTTCTTATGTTGGAGTCATTTACTTATCGTATATACTACAGACGTTACTTAAAAAAAGAAGATGGTTACGTCCTACGCGTCATGCATTTAGGCATGCATATTAACTAATGACTTAAATTCTGCCAAGTCCCTGGTATTCCTGGCTAGCTCAGGCAACCCATTCCATGCTCTAATAGTATTTGTACACATTTGTCCTAGCATATGGGACGAGGAATTGCGACTGTTGACCTAATTCAATCATAGCTTCTGGCTATAGAAACGTATCTTAGAGAAGGTTAATATTTGATGCCGGTTCTATGATAGGAATACAAGTAACATAAGAAATGTATTTTTTAAAGTCAATTCCACCTTTCTGAAACTTATGGTCGTCTATAATTTCTCATTCTGTTCATTTCTTGTAATGGTTCATATTTGCAAGGAGCCATTCCAATGAGTTTGCACAATTTTCTAAGTGTCATAGCAGAATGTGCGTGAAATGTTTTTAAACGACGAATTATTGATTCAATTCAAAATACAAAATAGCTTTTGATTCGAGTGATGGAATACCTGCTGAAATCGCGTTCGAAATAACCACATTTAACTTTGAGATAATTATATTTTTAACCAACAGACCAAGGGATAGGGGAAAGTGAAGGTGAAGTTAGATGCTAACCTGGTCTAACTGATGTCATATTAAGATTATCTAATTGATCTAATGTTTTCTAAAAAGATAAACTCTTATTCAAAGTCTCAAGGAAACAAAAAAAATCCGTTTAAAAAAATAGTGTCATACGTTTGTTTACCGTACTGCAGTTCACGCGATAATATGAAAAACTACTTATTGATTGTTGTTTAACATTATGTTCCACTTATATGCATATTAAATAGATTTTTTCTCTTTAAAAGCAAAAGTAATTTTTTTTTTGTAAATGTAATAGTTAGTATGGCAGAACTTACTTAACTTCGTAATACATTTAAAAAAAAAAAAGGTTCGAATCCTGGTGAAGATTGAGATTTTTAATTCCGAGATCTTTGGGCACCTCTGAGTCTACCCAGCTCTATTGGGTACCTGACACTAGTTGAGGAAAACTAAAGGTGGTTGGTCTTTGTGCTGGCCACATGACACCCTTGTTAACCGTAGGCCACAGCCACAGATGACCTTTACATCATCTGCCCTATAGACCACTATGTCTGAAAGGGGGAACTTTGATTATTTGTTTTTTTTAAATTAATTCCTGAGCCATTACTCATATCAATATTTTGAAGCTTGTTGTTCAGTGCTGGACGTAACTCTATTTGCACTGCTTGACTTAATTGATACAACGTAAGGGGGGCCCTGTCAGACGAGCCAAGGCGTAAAGCACGACCCCCAACAGTTACCAGAAAAAGCCGAACGCCTAAGAAAGACAGAAAGAAGGACCAATCCTTACACAGCTACGACCTACATTTTTTGCCATTCCCAATACAGACGATGCCGTTTTCCCAGGGGAAGGGAGATAGAGGATCTACTTATGCTCCCTTTTTGTCGTCTGCGCATGTTTTCGACAAGGGCCTTCTATTAGTATCGAAAATGTGTCCCGTGACTGTAGAGATCTCTTTGAGAGTTTATCCGCATTCTGCTGCTTTACCAAATATGTGCAAACATATTCCACTGCATGCTGAAATCACTCGTGTTTTAATGAGTACAGAAGTCGTGTCATCAATTCATTACCATATCATTTTATTTCAATTATTATGATATAAATGTGTTGTACATGGTATTCAAATAATGTTATTCATAATATAATTGTACAAATTCTATTAATAGTAACACAGATTGTTGGTTAGGGTTGCCGTTATTTACATAATTAGTAGACGTGGTTCAATGCAGAACAAAGTAAACATGTCTCAATACAGTACAAAGTATTGATATTCATTAAGAAAACCATGTTAATTCTTGGCACTGAATTGTATCATATTTAGGCGACTGTACTCAAGAGAGAAAAGTTAATATTACATAATTATGTACAAAATCTTTTGTTTTGGTTTCGAAAGTAGGCAATTAATAAAAAAAAAAATCTGGAGTACAAAAAAAAATATAAATAAATACATGCGTAAAGTGACTGACAAATTACATGAAAATAATTACACTTATCCAGGTTGAAATAGTCCAAAACTGATGCATAAGATAATATACAGTTTCTGTTATAAAAAATGTTAGAAAAAAATAGAAATGAAGCGTTTTGACAGTGGACAAAAATGTTCCTTTGAAAATTTGATTTTCAAGATTTGTTAAAACTTATTAAAAACAACAACTTAAAAATGTGAAGAAATAATCCTTTAATACACTGTGCGACTGAGAACAAAAAAAAAAAGCTTTCCCACTTGTCCAGTATCTCAATGGAAACCAGCTCTTAATTTTATTTTAGTCGAGACCATTTGTTACAGCGAGCCTCAAAGCTGACCTGCTACTTCGCAACTTGTGGGCAGTGGAGATTAACATCTCGTTATCACGTCGTACAGACATGATGTGACGTGGCAACCAGCTATTGGTCTCCACTGGTCACAGGTTGCGACGTTGCATGTCAGTGTTCAGGCCTTCCATGAGGAGTGCAACGCTTTGTTGGTATTTAAACGCTCGTGTTCAAAAAGGACACTTAATAGGTCGACACCCTCAGTGTTACGTCATAATTATTTCGAAGGCGCCGGTGCGGACTCCTTGAGATTTGATTGGCTTACATACACGCACGTGATAACATCCACGTGCACTATTGGCATGAACATTTTGCACTGTTTAAGTTTATACAATTTTGTTTGTGTATTTCTTATCAAAACTCGATAAATGTACATTTAAAAATGCTTTTTACATAATATTAATGCATGTATTACTAAACTATAACAGTAGGGTTATAATAAATGTATAAATGAAGGCATCTCTTTACTATAATGTAGACCTAATTCATCTACATTCTTAGTCGTCCAACCTATTTTAATAATATCAATTCTTAAATATAATTAAACGTTCATTTGTTCTTAGACATTGCGATATGTTCACATATATTTTACCCTGTATTGGCGAGTCTAAGAAGTTTTCCCTCTTGCTTTTATTCATTAAGTTTTATTTTTTGATTAAGAAAAAAAATTGGCTTACTCAATCGCGTAATTCAGCTCATTTCTCCCCCGCCCAATAAACTTTGCCTCCCTCTTCACAAGTCCCTCCCGCCATAGCTTCATGGGGCACCAATGAGCATAAATATGACTAGTATGAGATGAAAGCCTTGACACATCAACACATTTCAAAGGAACAGTAAACCATGTGAATAATAAGATACAAGACGTCTTTTTACCTCCCTTGTTTAAAAAAAAAATAGCATCACAGATAATAAAAATTTATTGGTTATTTTTTTTTTAAATTATCATTACCCTCCGTAAAACAATATAGGATATTAAAGGTTATCTACATTTTTAGAGCCGGCTTTAATAAAGGTCAATATGGTAGTGAATTATCACTAAAAAAAAATGTGACATCGGAGCGCTGCACAGTGATGTAATATATTCTCTTATTGAGAAGTAATGAATAATTGTTAGCAGATTTAAACAAAAAAAAAAAAAACACATTTAAAATTAAAATACCCAAGCTATCCCAATGTTAGAAATTTAATAATTTTAACAAAAACATGGGCCCAAAATATTTATTGTTGCTCTCCAGTTTACAAAATACAAAAACATCTCATTTATAACACAAAACAGAACACGGTTAGATATTAATTTAACTTTTAGAAGTTGCGTTATCCCGATAGATGAACAACTTCATAAAATGTTATATATATATATTTTTTTGTGTGTAGACTATTAGATGTATATCGTTTTGATTAATAGGTATATAATTAAATAGAAATTTCATATGTAAAAAAAAAAAAGTAAGGACGCATGTCATAGGTCACACGCAAAGCACGAGCCGAATGCAAGACCTGTATAAAAATATGATTTAAACAAAGGTTATCCAAGATTTACAGGAACACAGCTGTGTTGTCTATGTACAAAGATAAGGCATTGGGTAATAATGTGCATGTATAACACGCCCTCTATCATGGTAATAATGTCTACAACAACACAACCACAGTGGGGCTACATTCCTGGTTAGCATGGCAAAGCTGCCCCCATAATATACACGCCCCAGTAACACTGGCTAAGTGTCTTTTAAAAAAAAGTTTGAACACAAACAAAAAAGTTGCCAGAATTTTACAAGATGGTAAAAAAATTAAAAAGAAAATGAAGCCAATATAAAAATAAACAAAACTTGGTGAAGGTATCTACACAGAACTATGTCCTTCCTAACTGGTCTAACGAAACGTCTTTCAAATAAAAAACTCAATTCAAACTGTACATGATATACAGATATACATAGGACTTCATTAGGTAGTCTTGAGATCTTTTGGATGCGATTGAAAACATTTCTTGAAATTCCGAATGTGACTTAAAAAAAATTTTCTCCCTTGAAATGGTTTACTTTACTCCCCTCCCTTCCCCCCCCCCCCCCATACACTTTTTGTTCAAAAAAAATAATTTATGTACGATTTTATGGTTCCAGAAATCGATTTATAAAAATTATCATTTTTATATTGAAATTGGCTTCAACAGATTTGGTCCAAGAAAATAAAGACTTATAAAAGAAAATACTACAGCAAATACAAAAAGTAGAAGTCTACAGATGTTAAAGCCTGCAGATGTAAAGCAAATGTAGATGGGGGGAAAAAAAAAAAAAAAAAAAAAAAAAAAAAACCATCTACACGAAATTAAAATTGCTCCAGCAAGATAAACATAATTATGAATGTAAATCTGGTCTCGTTTAAATGCATTAAACCGTTTTACAGAGAATATAGACAAAAATCCTGTTTAACTACCTAAGTTGCTCGAAGAAACCATTGTACCAGTGTGCCCGATAAGTATTGGCTGTAAAAAGATCTACCGTCTATATCACACCAATGCATCATTGGAACATAGTTATATACTATAAGAAAACTACAACGCTTAAATAGCAATTGTCCTACCCTATGTGAAGCGACATTTATATAACTAGGAATACAATTCAGTGTACATATTGATCACAATTTGCTAGATGAATGGAAAATATCTATTCTAGATTCTACATAGTTTTTTTTTTTAGAATCCTATTCTGTTCAAGTAGGATTGACGGTATAAATATTATATACAACTAATATTTGTGTAGGGCAAAACCAATTAAAAGACGTAGGACAAAACGATATATTTGATAAACAGGTCATATATTTTCTATGGTTATTTATTTTTGTCAATTAAGACTACAAGGGACATTACAAACGAAAATAAAATTCGGTTATTCTTAGGAAAAGAAGTCTGCAGAGAAAGTATGAATTAAAAAAAAAATTTAGCTTCAGTCCTTTCCATGTATTTGAAAAACACGTGTTATGGTATACTCAAAAGTATATGACAATCCAATGAATGCTAGCCTATTTCCTGAAACTTCTCTTTGTAATGGCGTTTATCCTCAACCTACTCTTTATACTAGTATGTAACATGCATCTAGTCTTCACATTAAGCTTTATCCTGAACATATTCCTAATACTAGCTTTAATTCTGAGCCTATTCTCAATAGCATATTTTATCATAAACCTATTCATAATACTAGAGTTTATCCTGAACCTATTCTAAATACTAGCTTTTATCCTGAACCTATTCTGACTACTAGCTCTAATGCCGGACCTGTTCTTAATACTAGCTTTTATGCGGGCCTATTCTTAATACTAGCTTTTGTTCTATGTTCAACATACGCTAAACAATAAAGGCTATAAAATGCTGTCAAATACACTACTTTTATACTTTTATATGTTCCGTTTTTGCGTTAAGTCCCCGTAAACATAAATATGTATTAAAAAGTGCTTTTCAAAATAAAAAAAAACTTTTTCACTTTGCCCAAAATCAAATATATGC
This sequence comes from Biomphalaria pfeifferi, assembly GCA_030265305.1. Classification (NCBI taxonomy): domain Eukaryota; kingdom Metazoa; phylum Mollusca; class Gastropoda; family Planorbidae; genus Biomphalaria; species Biomphalaria pfeifferi. Next base: position 336,656 of record JASAOG010000204.1, read on the forward strand.
ATATAAATTATGGTAGCACATTGACTCAAACCAAAGTTTAAAAGACAAAAAACATGAATAAAATGTGCATTGTTAGTTGTTGTTTTTTTCAAAATGAAAAGGAAACGATTGGTTCTAGTCACGAGCCAATCAATAAGCGACGTCTGCTACTCGAAAGAGCCAATCAACTACAGCACGCAATGTTCAAATTAGGTTCACTGATACAATGAACTTTGATTTTCAAAAAATGAAAAATTATTGTGAAAACAAAAACATTAAAAAGCTCTGTACATTTCGTAAAAAAACCCAACAGCAATTCAATATGATATAATTGTGTACATTTCAGTTGCATTATAAAGTTGGGTCTCAAAAAAATGTTTTTTGATTTTTATTGCAAATGGTATTTTCTTCTTTGTATAAACGTGATTACCATTGCCAATGAATACAATGTTAGTTGGCTAATAGGAGAACCTGCCAAAGTGTAGGTTTTTTTTTTTTTTAATTTATCGTATCTCTGCATAGGCAGATACAGAAAAATAATGCTGTAGGTACATTGTACTAATTCCCTTTCTAATACTCTCTGACGACTGAACCGTCGCGAAGGGTGTATTTACTTGTGTTTTATAAGTTGAATAAATAACAAAGAATGCTTGTAGAACGGGGCGTGATGGTTTAGGGGTCAAGCGCCTGACTTCCGGGTTCGAATCCCAATGAAGACTGGCATTTCGAATTTTATGATTGTTAGGATGCCCCTGAGTCTACCCAGCTCTAATGGGGAACTGACATTTGTTCGGGAAAAGTAAAGATGGCTGGTCGTTGTGCTGGCCACATGACACCCTCGTTAATCGTGGGTCTAAAAGGAAATGATGACCTTGATATCATCTGCCTTATAAATCGCAAGCTCTGACAAGGGAAAGGGAGGGGAAACTTTAATTTTAATGCGAGCAGGGGAGAGTAGAAGTGGCGTGACACGACAAGACCCACATTATATATTTGAAATTATATTGGATAGCGAGAGAGAGAGAGAGAGAGAGAGAGAGAGAGAGAGGGAGAGATTATCTCAATTAACAACAAAAATTTGCATTATAAAACCCCGTAAGGGTGAAAATGTTTGCAACTAACCTGAAAGTAACTATTTGTTTTCACTCGCGTTCAATCCATTGATATGCATGACGCGTAGGACGTAATCATCTTCTTTTTTGAAGTAACGTCTGTATTATATAAGATAAGATGTATTTTATAGTTACCCAGTCCCATGTGTTATGTACAAAGTTTACGATACAAATGTATACACTTCATATATCAGTTTGACTAAATCAGTATGTCGTATAGATGGATGAAGAGTTATGTCTGCGGTCGATCCAAGATTGATACATATGGATAAAAGCAACTAAGCAAATGGAAGAGCTTGCATGACATGACTCTTCGCACTTGTCATTTTGTTCGTAAAATCAAGTAATTTTAAATTGTTATTAAATTGCTTTTCTCCTCTCATCCCCCCCCCCCCAAAAAAATAAACTAAATAAAAGCTGAGAACATTTTCTTAACAAAGTCTTGGCAAAAGTATTTCCAAAGTCCGAAGCTGAGTGTCGAGCAAAGTCTGAGCAGAAAGAGAAACAAAGAGAATAACTCTTCTATAGAACTTAAAGAGCGATTATTTTCTCTCAATGAATGTTAGATTAAAAAAACAACAACAACATTTTTACGCCTCTCAATCCCCTCCCCACTGAGAAAGAATCCTGGCTAAGGGAATGCATAGATCTGCTAGACTATAATGTTCCAAGGATAGGCGTTTTGACCTAATATTAGAAGACGACGCGCAAAATGTTCATAAAAATTAATTTATTAAATTCTGGAATAAATAATTATAATGCTTACATGCGGAAATAACCCAGGACATGTTGTCCATTCAAGAGAAATATGTTCTCGTTCTCAAGCCGAAATAAAATCTTTTTTTTTCTTTGCTTTGAAAAATTATAACGGTGAAACTAGAGTTTTCCCAGTGTGGCCATTGAGCTAGTCATTCTTCTCCAAATGATATACAGCAACTGTCAAATTTCTAGGAAAATCATTAAAAACGTTTTCGAGATCATTATCCAGTTTCCACCCAGCATTTTCCCAGCCAGGAGTTTAGATTCCATGAAGATACGAGTCGAATAGAGGTACTGTAAAAAAAAAATGCTCATGAAATTAAACATAAAAGCTATACAAGTTCTAGTTTGATCTTAGATTGAAGAGTCAACAATCTTGCATGTCAAGTATAATGTCATAGAGAAAGCGAAGGCAGTGTACAGAGAAGGAGATGAGTGTACAGAAAACATGCATAGAGAATGTCAACTTTGGAACGGAACTTTTAGTTTGCACCGCATTGTAGTCCACATTTAACATGAAAGTGCGACTTCCTTTTCCTTTTGATGTTTTTTTTTTGAGGTGTGCAAAGTTTACCATAAGTTATTAATGCAAAATAGCAAACAATAAAGACTACAAGCACTTAATTGAAAAATATGTCATTACAAAATGTTAATTCGCATTTTTAAAGCTTAAGAAGACTAGGAACTCTTCAAGATATGGTTGAGGGGGGCTTGTGAGGGTGTCTATCATATACTTATAAATTGATTTGATTACCTCCCCTTCTATATAAACCCTTTCACTGTATATGTTGCTGTTTGTCTTCATTTAAAAGATATTTTTCAACAATCTGTCCCCCGTGGCTTTACAAGTTAAAGTGTTATATAAAACCATATGCATTGCCATATAACATATTCCAATAAAGGCAACCAAAATATCAAACCGTAGATAGAATGCCGATAGATAAACATATCACAGAGACCAAAAAAAAAAAAAATACAGCGAAATACGCATTCTAGTTCCAAACTTACTTCTTTGCTAGTGTAAAATAAATGCACCATCCATAAGTGGCTATGTCATAAGAACACTTAAAAAACATGTTGGATTGCAAAATGCTTTCATCACGATCAGAAAATAAGAATGGTGAAAGTACCAAACCGTTATAGCTCTTTATTTTACATAAGTCTCTACGCTTTAGCAAAGGAGGTTAGCAGTACCGCTTATCCTCCCTCGCACTACCACTTCCTTCTGAGGGGCTGCAAGATCACTATCTAAAGTAACACGTGTTGGATAAAATCACGGAAAATTTGTTAATAAAACCATAACGCTATGATTATTTCTAATTGAGAGCCATCTCTCTTTCCGAAGAAGATTGAAGTTAATATGCTTCTGTCCCATATAGTGTTTAAATTTATAAATTTACCCTTAAATGCCTAAACAACAAACGACTAAGAGTTAAAGGACAGTTGTTCATAATAAAAAGTTCTATCCTAAAACGTTCCAAACATTTGACAATAAGTACAAAGTTTACAAAAATACAGTTTTTTTCTTTGGCAAAGGACCAACTTTCTATGTAGTATAAAGTAGTGTCTGAATCATGCAATACCAATACATTTAATGCAATCTTCTTTTAAATGTAAAGATTAATGTAACTTGCTGTATAAGTCCTATAAAAAATAAATATCAATCAAATATTTTTTGTTATATAATGTTCCTTACATTCTAGAAGTATAGCATGAACTTCTGGAATACTTCTCTTTTACATCATATGCGTAGTTTTTATTTGTAACATGGTTTACGAACAAACGCTATGAGGATGAAGATAATTGAAACCAGCCTCCTTGTTGTTGCCATGGTAACATTGGGTTACGTCCTTTGAAACAACCCCCAACCCTCCTTCACCGACTTTGCAGGTTTTTTCTTTTGAAGGAGGGTAGGGACAAATACAAAAAAAAAAATAGTTTAAAGAAAAGCACTTGGTGATGTGAACACGGCTGGAGATTGTCTCCCTTTAAAGAAAATTTCATCCTTTGAAGAGATTGCTTCCCTTGATGAAATTATCTCCCTTGCATAAAACAAAAAAAAATGTGTCTCCTATGAAGAAATAGTTTCCCCTTAAAGAACTTAAAGTTTGGAGATGATCTCATTTCCGTTGACGTAACACTGGACGTCCGACAAGTCCGTCGTGCTGCAAGTCCTCCTCATGTCCTCATTCAGGCTTGTCTCCTTCGGGGGCCCGCTACCGTTCATGTGAACCGTCACGGTCTGCAGTGGTATGTCTTTCTCATTCTCAGCCGGAGCCTCTAACGTCACTTCAGGGTACGGTTCCGAAGTGTCCACCTTGGGCTCCACATTTATTCCGACGGGTGTATTTTTAGGCGCTTGGTTGTTGTTGTCCGACGCCCGGTCTCCACCTGGCCTTGGGGTGTCCGGAGGGGAAATGTCCAATGTGTTCAGAACCGGTTCTGAGGCACTGATTTCAGGCTTTTTGTAGCCGTTGGTCATTGGTGCAAAAGCATCGGCTGCTTGGAATGCGAGTTTGCCCAGCGCCATCATGCTCGCTAGCCCTCCGCTGCTCCCGTTCTTCAGAGTTGACGAGGAGTCGCCTGAGGGAGAGACATCAAAGAAATTAAATCGAGACATTTTCTAATTAAACTAATATTTCGTTTATTCGGCAAAAAAAGTATCTAATTATATAAACCTCACATAGAAACTAGAGCTCGTACTTGAGTAATAAAGAGGAATTTACGCTAGTAATCGGATAATGGCTATTTTAAATACGACGATAATCTCGAACCGAAATAATTGTATATAGAACAGAAACTGACGACGTGATAGTTTTATGGAAGTGATTTTGACACTAAAGTTAATCACAGTAACCTGCTCTTTGTATTGTTAACACTTTGATTATTAAGATCATGCTTATGTTCTTTCAGAAATAAGACAAAGTAAGAGATAATAAAGAAGAAAAAAGAAATATGAGGAAATGCGTTGGCGATATAATGGAACCGTGAAGAAAAACGCATGACAACAAATGCTCGAAAAGCTGAAAACTTGAAACAGCAAAACACGCCATTGTGAAGTTACTTCAGAGATTGTTTTAGAAAAACATTTTATTTAAGACGAAAAAGGATTTTTTTTTCCTTTTATACATTAGGAGCAATATGTTCCTGGTCGGCTAAAAATAGAAATATCACTTACCTCCAAGCGCCCTCTTCACTTCGTAGTCCCCAATACCACGTGACGAGCAAAGATTTTGCAAAACCTCGACGTGCCTCTGTGAAACCAAACGAAACAAACAGAATTAGCCCATTAAGAATTGTGAGTAAGTTCTTATTATTGAAAACTGAAAGGTAGAAACAAACCATAATCTCTTTTTACTTTATTTGAAATTACTACAAAGCACAGTGTAGTTTCATTACTAACTCCTGCTATAAGTATCCTATTATAGTAACAAGTTGTTACCTTTAGTAAAAAAGTTTATTCCTCTGTATATAAACAAATGATAATAATTCAATACCCGAAGAGAGGATATGCTCAATCTCTCTTTCTGCATCCGTTACTTTCTCCTTAGCTCCCTTGCCATTGGTTGGTCTCAACTAGTCACCATTTTTTTTTTCTGCCTCGTTCCCAACTAGCGTTAATTGCAAACAAACTGCCCAGTCGTCTCTGCTGTAAATCCGCTCATGTAAATTGACTTATCTTACAACATATACATTACAAAAAAAAAAAAAAAACACACCATGATGTAAAATGCCCACAGACCTAATAATATATCAGACATCACTTTGGGTTCCAGTCCGTTACCAAGCCAACGTGTCACCCTAGACGCGGTCGCTATGGCAACGTGTGTAGTGAAACTGAGACAATTGTCGATATAGACTGTGAAAACCGAACAGTTTTGTCACGTGATATTAGTTCTGGTTTAAAATTAGATTCCGCTCTGAGCAAGATCTTTTTTTTTATGTTGTTTCTAATGAATTGATTGTAGTTTTAACGGACACCTTTTTTAAAAAAAAAGTTCTCGTCCGCGTTTAAGATGAATAAAATTTATATGTGATATTTATCTGTCATTGTTTCCGTAGATTAGAAAACATATTACTATCGTTTCAATCCCTTATCAGACAAATTGTTGTTTTTAGTGTCCGAAAACAGTCGAGCCTTAGACATTTGCGACCCTTGACCAAACGGAAGGATTTTACCCAGCGTTCTGAAATGAGAGATTGGTTCCTAATCGATCGTTACGACAGAAGATCTTTCATTATTCAATTCATTATAGAATCACATCCGTTTGTCAGGGTTACGCCTCTTCGAGACACAATCCACTGTGACAAGTAGGGAGTACTTAGTACTCCTACCACATACCGCCACTAACCGTAAAAAGGTCGCCACCACAGCGTGCAACCTCTGATACAAATGGCATAAAGTATAGCGAGCCTCTCTTTTTCTTTCAAAATTAGCAAGCATATAGAATGTACCTTTACCAATGAGCATTTTAGGCATTATCTAAATTCGTGTTCATAAATTTAATGTTATATTTTTTTTAATGTACTAATTGATTAGTTGACGATTAAAATTGCTGGATATATTCAGGGCTGGATTTAAGTAAGTAGACGCCAAGGCCAGGATATCGGTGCCCTCTTTTGGAAGTTTTCATAAAAATGTACTTAATAAATTTGTCAGCAATAAAAAAAATCATGTCATATTTATATATTAAAAGCATAGATCCGCATTAGATCTGCATTAGGAGTGAGGCCTTTTACGGCTGCTCAGTCGTCTCTGCTGTAAATCCGCTCATGTAAATTGACTTATCTTACAACATATACATTACAAAAAAACAACAACAACAACACACCATGATGTACAGTATTAACGAGGGTATGGGGATACCAGCACAATGTAGACATTTCATTAACAATCGTACAACAGGTAGTCAAAAGTGCTGAGTGGCTGAATGGTGTCCTACAAAATAGGATTGGAACTGAGATACTCCGTGCAGCAATTAAATAGTTATTACCCATTCCACTGCTTTTAAAATGCCAGTCGGAAAAAAAAGACTGTAACGCTAGACTATATAATGAGAACATTACGTAGGGAACAGGGGAGGGTGGAGGGGTGGCTACTGACCTGCAAGACCTCGACCTTGTTGTTTACCTCTGCCAGGGTTCTGGTGATCTTCTTCTTCTGCGTGTAGATGATCTTCAAGTTTAACCTTTGTTTATCCAGCACAGCTACAATCAGACCTGTCGGGGGGGGGGGGGAGGGGTAGAGATACAGAGAGGTCATTAGAGTGAAACACTTGTCTTAACACTGGCACGTCTTAAGGCAGTCAGGCGAGAACATTTATTGTGATGCTTAGGTGATGGGAAATTGGAAAGAATGTAAAGGTGAGGGGGAAAGGTAGAGCCGATGATGGGCGGGGGGGGGGGGGGCTGAAGGGCATCAAAATGTGCCTGTGTTTGTTTCATCATTATCATTATCCCACTCCAGTGGTTCTGTCTGTCTGTCTGTCTGGTATAAATTTTGTACACGTTATTTCTTCCATTTCCCTTTCGTGGATCAAGTTGAAACTTCGTATCTGGTATAAACTTTGTCACATGTAAATGATGAGTAAGTCTGGGTGAATGTACATTTTGGTTTCTTATAGTTATAATGTTTTTTGTTTGGTGTAATGCACAAATTGTAAGACAAATTTCCATACGGACAATAAAGATTATTATTATTATTATTATTGTCCCTAACAAAACATATGTCAAACTTATGTCAGGTAACAATTACATTTAGGTGAATTTAGGGGCGTCCTAAGAATCCCAGAGCTCAAAATCATAGTTTCCAATTTCCAAATTGGATAAGAAATTGAGAACCCTTAGATAGCAGGTCAAGCACTTTGCAAAGACACCAAGCCCCATGTTTATAAGAGCAGAATCTAGGTACCATGAAAATAGCTAGTCCAGTCTTACTTTCAGAGAGTCGGTTCGTCAACTGAGCTACAGATAATTAAAGTGAAGTAAGTCCAAATAGTCCTTGAACAAATATACATTGACATTTTAATCACAGTAACTTTTTAACATTATAATATTATGATCATATCGAGAGCTGAATGTTTATTAAGATGTTAAACGATTTTGAGATAAACTCTGATATCAAAACACGAATACAATATCCCCCTGCCAATACTGTCTCACTCTACGTGTCATCGTCTCATCCCATAATTCCACCTTTCACTTACTTCCTGTTCTCAAAACCCGCCCACTTAAATGGCTAACTATGGCATCATTTCCTTTCTAATATAAAACACCAGTGGCATGACCACCAAAGGGTTCATTGCGCTAGGGCTCATGGCTGAAAGGAACTTACAGGGGCTATTGAAAGAAAAATATATAAATATACATCGAACAGTATTGTAGCAGTATGACACTTTGATTTCTTGTAACATTCAACCTTAGTGCTTCTAAGTGGGCCCTGCTTCGTATTCTTAAACCTGGGATCACGGTTACCGAGCTACACCACAATAGAAAATAAATATATAATGAAACACTTTTCAAACATAATTTGTATTACTTAAATTTGGCATTTTATGACAAAACTTCTATCAACTCATTATGTATGGAACAAGTCTTGAACTCGATATTTCTCCCACTTCCCATTTCTGGATGAAGTTGAAACTTTGCACAATTATGCAATGTCGAAGACAATACACGATTCAATTCAAAAGTTAAACAATAAATGAATTAATTAGTGGTAATTAATAAATTTTGTAATGTAGAGTAATGGAGATACATTTTCAGTATTGAATTATATGGCAGTAATTATGCGGTTCTTTCCCTTATATAAGCTTTGTTATATTTTAGAAAAATTGGGCTTTTTTTTTTCAAACAGCAATACCCATTTGATGACCGTATAGACTTAAATCAAACCTAGATCTGTGTCCCTCAGTTGCACTGAACTATATCAGACATAAAAAGACACGTTCACTTACTGTTTAGAACTCGAATGATCCTCCAGGGAAGTAAGAAGGTCAAGATCATCACAAATTCGTTGGTGTTCAAACTGGAAAGACCTTCGATGAAGACAAGGTCAAGGATGAACGAGATCAACACAATGATACCGTCAAAAACCTGGAAACGAGTGTCAGAAAACAAAACAATCAAGTCATGGGGGAGAGAAAGGATAAGCTCATTTGAGATATTAAGAGATAGGAGGTAAAGACTTCCTACCAGGGCTGCTCTTTTTTCGCTTAATACCCTCAAAAGAAAAGGTCAAAATACGTGCAGATATATTTCAAGGTCAAGTCTGCAATGCTTTTTATTATTGCTTATAAACCACTGGGCGTTGTGTGTGTTTTACAATTGTGTGTGTGTTTACAATTGTGTGTGTGTTTTTATTGTGTGCTCGTACGTTTGAGGTAAAATGTTCTTTGGGAGTATGAGCGTGCAGGGTCGGATTTACCCATATGTAATACAAAATATCGCGTAGGACTCCAAAGAAATATTTAGCAGTGACCCTATAACATCTGAACTTTAAAATGGCACGCCATATCTTGAGTAGCTTAGGGTCTGTGAATATGCTTGTGTGTATATAACTTACAGCTTCAACACTCTGATAACCAATAACGCACTAGCTCATAGCCTCTAACACTCTTCTAGCTCATAACCTCTAACACTCTTTCAGCTCATAGCCTCTAACACTCTTTCAGCTCAAAGCCTCTAACACTCTTCTAGCTTATATGTAGCCTCTAACATTCTTCTAGCTTATAGCTTCTAACACTCTAGCTCAGTGATGCCCAAAATACTGCCCGCGGGCCACATCCGGCCCGCTACGTGGTTCCATCCGGCCCGCCGAAATGTTGGCACAAAGTGTAGAAAATACCCCATCCAAAAATAAAATGTTGACAAATGTATCTTTACCTACGTTAGGGCTCTCAATTTTTCTTTAATTAATTGGTACAATGACCTTTAATATTTGGACTGTTAGTGAATTGAACTCTGAATGTAGAATCTACCAGAAAAAATGGACGGATCTTTACTTTTTGTGGAATATGATAATAAGCCAACAAATTTTATTTGTAAAGAAAATGAGTCTGTTTTAAGAAGAAAAACATGTAAATGGCATTATAAAACAAATATGGCGACATTATTGATTTTAGCCGAGAAAAAAAAAAGTTTAACTACGCCTACTGATTGGAGGGTCGGTGGGAATATTTACTCAAAAGAGAAAATGAGTCTTTGTAAAGCTAGCTACAACTTTGCTCAAGGACATAATCTTCTTTTTTTGAAGTAACGTCTGTATTATATAAGATAAGATACCTTTTATTCATGTGGCCCGCGACACGAATGTCCAAAATTAATATGGCCCGCAGGTCGAATTAGGTTGAGCATCACTGCTCTAGCTTACGGCATCTAGCACTCTACAGTACAAAACAAATACTTACTTGCATACGACTTTTAAAAAATCTTTTTCCAGAACAAATGATTTTTAGCCCCAGCTGAAAACAAGCGGAAAATAAACTCCTATTAGCGTATATAATTATCCAAACTTGTATTATTGTAAAATATCTTAAATCTATATTGCTTATATTGTTGTGTTGTAACAGATGTCTTGAAGGACTCCAAGAAAAGAAAGAAATTCAGATAAGAATTGTTACTCATTGCAGAGTAAAGACCCTAAGATAGGGAAATGAATGTTCCCGAAAACATTAAGAATAACTTTGTATTTGTGTGTGAGACAGAAAGAGAGAAGGGGAAAGAGACTGACAAAAAGACGGACAGACAATAAGACATTATGGATGAGCATGCCCGACATCTGTCTGTCTGGTAAACAAGTTTGTACACGTTATTTCTCCAACACCCAATCTAGAATCAAGTTGAAATTTTGCACAATTATGTCTTTTACCTGACAAAATAAGAATCAATAATCAATAAGTAAACAACTATTGAGTTATTTTGTTTGGTATCTAACAAAGGAAAGAGATGGTGTAAGTTAAATAAATTTCCTTTATACTTGGTGTCGAGAATTGTCGTTTAAAACTAACCAAAGATAGCAATAAAACATTTTATTTTCCTAAGCACTTCGCTGGCACAGTGGTTGGTGTGTACACTTGAAGAGGCAGGAGCGATCACTGAAACCTTCAGCCAGATACATCCCCCTCCCTTTATTATTATTAATCCAGATCTATTACAAATTTAGTTAGATGAATGATACAAACTAATTTATACAAAGTAAGCTTTTTTTTTGTTTTGTTTTTTTTTAAATAGTTTTTCTGGTTAAAGTTTTATATATTACCTATGCATTATCAGAAATAAAGATTATTACGGCTTGACCTAAATTACTCCTCTCTCGCCGCCCCCCCCCCCCCCCCCCCCCAAGTACAAAGCGAGATGGCAGCGTGTAGAGTTTGACTTGTTACTACCATCGTGGTGTGGGTCCAAAGCCAGCCAACCACCATCTTAGCTGGGTTTAACTGGGCTGAACTTTTCTTCAATTTCCTTGCCATTGACAGTTACATATATTCCCCCTCTCTGTTTGACGAAGAGTAGCGATCATGAAATCATTTTTTTTCTGGGTCAATACCCAAGAAGCAATTAAATATTTAATAGTAGGATGTACGAGACTACCTGTAGCAGACGATGTCAATGGGGAAAAAGTGCCAAGCCTGAAAGCAAGGCTTACGACACGTCAATAGGGAAATAACATCTCGTACTCTAGAGTTATCGAAATTTCTGCGCGCGCGCACTTGTGAATCCTCGAGACTCATGTTGCGATATCGACAAACTAGAACGCCCAAACGTTTACGTACTGTACAGTCAAAGGCGGAGGCGCGGTGGCTGAACGGTAAAGCGCTTGGCTTCCGAACCGGGTTTAGGGCTCGAATCCTGGTGAAAACTGGAACTTTTAATTCCGGGATCTTTGGGTGCCTCTGAGTCCACCCAACTCTAATGGGTACCTGACATTAGTTGGAGAAAGTAAAGGAGGTTGGTCGTTCTGTTGGCCACATGACACCCTAGTTAACCGTGGGCCACAGAAACAGATGAACTTTACATCATCTGCCCTATAGATCGCAAGGTCTCAAAGGTGAAAGTACAGGTCGTTCGTACAGAAATAGATAGCATCTCTCAGTCTTAGAACGACTATAATTATATCGTAGAAACATTTTTTTTTTGCTATGGTAGAGCCCTAGAGCCGGCTTTAGCAGTGCTCGTGGCCCTGTGAAAGTGTCACGAATATTTCTACGATGGGCTGACGATGACAAACGGACAAAAGATTCTATTTATCGCTGACACCTCCCCCCTTAACCCAAAGGGTGGGAGTCCCCAATCGCCGCCCCCCAAGGCGGCCTCTAGGGAGCCCTGTTCCGGAGAGACGTTCCCGTCCCTAAATAACGCATTTGCTTTGGTGGAAGCGGAACTAGCGATTTTTTTCCGTTCTTACAAGGAAGGTAATGGAGGAGTTCGCTTTGGTTGTATAAGAACCAGCCATTTTTTGTTTGGCTCGTTTTGTTTCATTCCAGTGGCGTATCTATGGATTTGGCGCCTGGGGGGGCTTGACCTATTTAGGGGCCCCTGCATTTTGACATTTGACATCTTGACATGAGATAATCGCGAAATATTTAATGTAAAAACACATTTTGAGCACTCATTTGGGGAACCCCCTCAAGTACGGGCCCGGAATGGTACTTCCAATTTGGATCTCCCCCCCCCCCAACCTTAGTTACGCCACTGCTTTATTTGCTGAGACCAATAGTTTTTTTTACCAAAGAGATATAAAAGCAACAGTAAAGCAGACTACGGTTGAAAACATTTGTAGTTTATCTCTACAACTAGAATTTCACTGAGACATCCACTTAGCTGACACCCATTTCGTAAAACGTGACCACCCGCGCCCTAGTAGAACGTGGCGTCACCAGCATAATAACTTTCTAGCTTTCTAAGTAACGTAAGTAGACGTCTGTTTCGGGTCCCCTCACAATGTTAACATAGGGAGACTCCTATGAATTTCGTTAACGTCAATAAAAAGGAGGAGCGAGGCCAAATGTGGCAATGATGTTTATTTCAGAGCTTTAATTCACTGCACAAAAAGTGTGTATCAGACAGAACTTGACTAAAAACAGACTTCGTCGCGTCCTTTTACAGTCATGTCTTCAGCGTCCCCCAGTCAACAGGAAGAACTAAAAAAATGCGTTCCCTAAGAGTAACGCATCAGAAATCACAATGGTATGTATTACTTTACCCGAGTAGAAAGTAGTTTCCGCTAACAGTTCTAAGGAAAACTAATCTAAAAGAACATGTTTCTAGGGCGTGTCATGTGTTAACACAACTACCAACCGCCTTTTCCCCCAATAGTTGCCCAGTGGACGACACGGGGCAATAGTATGAAAGAACATTGGCGTAGCTAAGAATATGGTGGCCCTGAGGGGTTGACCTCTTTAGGGGCCCCTGCATTTTGACATTCGATATCCTAACATGAGATGATGGTGTAATATTTAATGTAAAAACACATTTCGGACTCAAGTGGGGGCCTGGGGGGACTTTCAAATTTGGACCTCTCCATCTCCTCTACTCTTGCTATGACACTGTAGAAAGAGAACTAATTCCTGGTAGGGGTCAGGCCATTTTTTTTGTACCGGGTCAGAGAAACCAAGTAGGACTCAGTGTCGTCCCAAGTATCTCGAAGTTTTAAAAAAATCCATCTCTTCAGCGGCTTTCAAACTCGTGACCAATTACTTCAGAAGCTAAGGGCAGCTGATTTGTTTATGCAGACATTTTATACATTATGCAGACAGTTTATACATTTCTAAGCTTAACAGCATTACTTGAGGATTGTTTGGATAACAAATTTTCTGTTTCTTATTTTCAAGTTTATCAGATTCTGAGAGATGACTAAAATGTAAAGTTCCCCTTTCAGACCTTTTTACCTTTTTATCTATTGGACAGATGATATAAAGGGCATCTGTTTCTCATGCCCACGGTTTACGAGGGTGTCACGTGGCCAGCGCAGCGACCAGCCGCCATTACTCTTCTTTAACTAACGTCAGGTAACCCTTAGAATTAAGTGGATCCAGAGGCTCCTTAAAGATCTCGAAATTAAAATCCAAGTCTTCACAAGAATTTGAACCCGGGACCCATCATTTCGGAAGCTAAGCGCTTTACTACTCAGCCATCGCGCCTCCACAGGGAAGAAGTAACGTAGCAGCAATAGAAACAACATTGAGAAACATCGAAGACATGTTGGGCATTACACAGTCATCAATCTACACAAGCTGCAACATTCCCATTGCCGTATATAACTTAGTGCAAAACTCTGCGGCCATCCAGGTCTCGCCCTTAAAGGGAACCTCCACATTTAAAAAAAAAAAAAAATTTATATAGAGTTCCCCTTTCAGAGCTTGCAGTCTATAGGGCAGGGGACGTAAATCTGTTTATGTGGACAAGGTTAATGACGTTGCTATGTGGCCAAATGTATTACTGAAAAGGATGAAGTCGAATATACAGTGGATCAAAGACGGTGGATCAGACTATGGATAAGACAAAGTGGATCAGCTACAGTGGATCAGGCAGTGCATTGGGTGCATTGGATTTGGTACAGTGGATCAACTGCAGTGGATTAGTACAGTAGATAAGAAAATAACTGAATCAAAAAACAGTGGATTAAAGACAGTGGATCAAACAATGGATCAGATACAGTGGATCATAAACAGTGGGTCAGGCAATGGATCAGACACAGTGAATCGTACAGTAGGTCCGACACAGTGGATCCGACAATGGATTGGGCTGTGGATTGCGCACAGTGGATGGGGCACAGTGGATTAGACTATGGATCAAACACAGTGGATCACACACAGTGCATCAGGCAGTGGATTGGGCACAGTGGATCAGACAGTGAATCAAATGCAGAGGATTAGGAAATGGGTTAGACACAGTGAATCAGACAGAGAATTGGGCAAAGTGGATCAGATAATCAATCAAATGCAGTGGATTTTGCGCAGTGGATCAAAAAGTGGATCAAACACAGTGGATCAGACATGGTGGATCAGACATTAGGAATCAGACATGGTGAATTGAATACGATGGATCAGACATGAACTACTTACCACAATGACCAGCACAGCCAATATCGCTATACTGATATAATGAAGCTTGTGCCCCACTGCAATCAATGACAGTGACATCCGGCCGTCTTTCTCCAAAATGAAAGGCTTCTCGTATGGCACACCCCCAAAACAAACCCCCAGCTGGTCCGCGCTGGGCTGGTTCGCATTGGGCACCACGGTGGTCTGGGTCTTGTTCAAGTAGCTGGTGCAGCTGGTAACCAGCTCGGCGGTGCTGTTGACGGGAAGGTAGTTGTAATCAAAAACCACGGTGGCGTTGAGGATGTGCTGAAGGAGGACGTGTGATTCATCCGTCTTTTTGGACAAGCTTCCGAGACTTCCGTTGTACTTGTCCATCATGAGGCTCATGAAGTTGGACAGCATGTCGTTCTTGGCTTCTTCCTTCACTGTGGACACCACAACAGAAACTTATACAATCATCTACATTAATAGTAAAGGAGGCTAAAAGCAAAAAATAGTCCAGCCCTTTCCAGAAGAGATGCCAAACACGTTCGCATTCTCTACTGGTAGAGTTCAAGGTTGATCTACAAAATGCATTCTCATTTTCTACTGTTATAGTTTTAAAATGCATTCTCATTTTCTATTGTTATAGTTTAAAAATGCATTATCATGTTTTACTGTTATAGTTCAAGGTTCAAGGTCGTTCTACTAAATAATTCTCATTGTCTAGGTCAAGGTCGTTCTACCTTAAGGGTAGCCAACTACAGTCGAATCCGGCTATTTGTACCAGCGGCTTTTTAAGACAAAGACGATCGCGTCCCGATGCAAAAGATTCGACCGTATGTATTATTCTTGTACTAAGTCTTCAGTGTTTGAGTTAAACAAAGTGTTACTTATCTATGCGCGTTCATTCTAATTGTTAATGAGTTATTCGGTATCATATCAACAAAAAATTGGCGGCACGCGCGTGACTTCTATCGGAAATGAGAAAGGGGGCATAATTAACGTTTTATTTTTTAACATTTTATTAATTTATCTGGAGGCCTCCAATTGAATAAATTGTTCTGGAATTAAGTTTGGCTAGAATTTTAAACTGCGGAAGAGCTAATTCCTGAGTTAGTGAGCTGATTTGAAGGAGATTCCAATTTATTTCAATATTTAAATAGTCAAGGATTATCAGAGCTTCATTTCAGTAAGCCTTATTTATTATTTCAATTACTTACTTCAAATCATTAATATTGTATATCTACATTAGGATTACGCCTTCTTGTACCTGGATAACCACTATGAGGTATTATTTCTGCTCTGTGCTTTCTTAGGTCAAATAATACCTAGAACATGCCGAATTATTCATGTTACTGAATTTAAAATCTAGAATGACGAATAAATAATCACTTCACGAAACACAACCGCAACACAATAACATCTCTGACATATACAATGTTATTGTGTCTCTAGAAATGCAAGCATTGTAATAACCACATAGTAACAAAAAATAAAATCTTCTATTTTAATAAGATTAATTACTTCTTTTACTGTAAATATTAGTTTAGTACTATTAACTACTAATTGACTCTTCGACAGTAAGAAACAGAAGTATTTGGGTCTACTTATATTGTCTAAAAAAAGAAAGTAAAATACCCCTATCAGACAGACCTTGCGATCGTGGGGCAGATGATGTTAAGGTCATGTTTTTTTGGCCAACGGTTAACTAGCAGGGTGTCATGTGACCAGCACATCGACCAACCACCTTTACACTCCCCAACTGGAATCAGGTACCCATTAAAGCTGGGTGGACTTAGCGGTGCCCTAAAAATCCTGAAATTCAAATTCTAAGTCTTCATCGAGATTCGAACCCAGGACCCCAGGTTCGGAAGCCAAGTGCTTAACCACTCAGCCACAGCGCCCCACAACTCTTGTATTGTGACATTATCTCACCACACTGCATCTTTCTTTATACTAAATTATATAACACACTGATAAGTCGATTCACTTTATATGATGCGTAATACATATACGAGATCCTTTCCAGGCCACTGTAGCGCTCTACCCCTCAGCCACCAGAAGACTTACTTGAAACATTGTGAAAGTCTAAGATGAGCTCTGCCATGACGATGAGGCAGTCGATGACGTTCAGGAAGACCACAATGAACAGAACCATCTTGCTGTGGAGCTTGTGGTAGCCTTCTCGTCGAAACCTGTAGATGACGCAGGGTGGGGTGGGGAGGTGAGTAGGGTCATGTGGACATTAATCTGAACGAGAGGCGGGTGGATGTAAGGTGTTTGTGGGGATGATGACAAAAGATTTGTTGACCCAACATTAAGTAACAAGGTTTTCGATGACGTAATTCACGTGGGCTTGACATTTTTAAAAAGACATAATATTGGGGAACATGAAATTAAGACGATGATATAAAATAGAGTCGAAGCATTAGCCAATTAATAATGAAAATAAATAAAAATTGGGGTCATAACATTGCAAATGAGGGGGGAACAACTAGACTTTTAAAGTTAATATAGTTCAAGCTGAATCATAAAGTTTCAGTTTAACCTTCAACCCAATTCATACAAGATTTTAAAAAGTTGAGCTTTCTTTAATGAAATTATTGATTTCCACAGTGAATAAAAGAACAAAAAGAGGACAGATGAAAGAGGATGTGGTTTTGGAAATGATGAAAATACGTTAAAAAATTAAATAAAACATTTTCGGTGAGATCTAGTTTCCAAAAGCAATGGTGTCTAAATGGTGACATAAAAATGTTATTCTGATGTCAAATGTCATACTGGTGTAAAACTGTCATTCCGTTGTCTCAAAGATGTAATACTGGTGTAAATATGTCATGCTGGTGTAAATATGTCATGCTGGAGTAAAGATGTCATTCCGTTGTCTTAAAGATGTCATACTGGTGTAAAGATGCCATTCTAGTGTCGTAAAGATGTCATACTGATGTAAGATGTCATACTGTTGTAAAGATGTCATATTGGTGGTGTAAAGATGTCATACTGGTGTAAAGATGGCATATTGGTGGTGTAAAGATGTTATACTAGTGTCGTGAAGATGTCATACTGGTGTAAAGATGTCATATTGGTGGTGTAAAGATGTCATACTGGTATAGTAAATGTCTCAAACTTGTTTTATAACAATGTTAAGTTGGTGTGAGATCTCATTTTGCCAAAAGACCAAACACCCAATTTTTACCTCCCAAAGGCGGTTTTGGCTGGCGACCTGTTCTCATAGTTGATCTCATCTTCCAGCTCATTCTCCAGCTTGTCCAGCTCACCCAGGCCATTCATGCTGGCAATCTTCAGGGTCTGGGCGGCCAGGACCTGCACAACAACATACAGAAGACATCAGTTGAAGATAAAACTATGATCTTTAACGGTACAAAACATTAAAGAATGACATTACATTCAACAGGTATGATCTCTGTAGCTTTTCAAGTCTTTTGAGATAATGTATCTTTCTTTGCAAAGAGTCACGTGACTGAAGAGGGAATTTCTTGATCCATATCCACGGTTTCTACTATCTCATTTACAGTATACAGAGCATTGTTGACAATACTGTCAAAGTATAGTGAAATGTTAAGAATGTACTCTACTGAATCTTAGTAAAAAAAATTATAGATATTTTGTAATGGTTTCGAAGGTTTCTAAAGGATTAATATATACGGCTTGTCTTCGAGTTTGAAGATTAACGAGGAGTGCAGTATTTATCGCGGTTACGTAGCCCCATCTGCGACCTACATATTTTGCCTAATCCAACGCAGACGTAACCTTTGTCCGCAGTCGATTTAGATTCTCATTTCGTCGTCTACGCCTGTCCTCGACAGGGGGGGGGGGTATTCTTTTGGTCTCAATCGTGTATCTCGTGGCCTTTGTAAGTGATCTCCAGCAGTGACGTAGCTAGGGTGGGGGGAGAATTTGAACATTCCCCCGGGCCCCCTCTTGAGTGGGGCCGCCAAATGAGTTTGTTTTTTTACATTAAATATTAAATATGTAAAATACACGGGCCCCCAAATCGGTCAAGCCCCCTGGCTCCCAAATGATGGAAAATTCCTATCTACGCCCCTGCTCTCCAGCTGTCTCGTTCTGAATCCGCCATCAAGATCACTGGCTTGCTGCCATTTTGTTTCTTGGTGTGTAATTTATTTTTTTTCTTTACAGGTCCAATGGTAGATATCCCATAGCAATATTTTGTTTTCGCAGATTAGTAGAACATGTGAACGAATATATAATGTTACTTAGAAGAAATACAGATCACGTGTCTACACAATCTCACACATTTTCGTTCAAATACAGGGGCGGAATCCAAAGCGGTGGGAGGGGGGGGGGGTGAAAATGGTGAAACGTCAAATCAAAAATTTTCTTTTGGGATACACACATCCACAAAGAATACACTCACACCTGCGTACACAAAAGGTTGTACGGAGCTCCTGTCGGGTCATATTCTTGTCATAAAAAAAAAAAGAATGGAACACTGGTCGTGCTAACTTTCATTGCACAAATCATACTGACAACAATATGTCGGGTGCAGCGGAAAAATCAGCAACAGAGTACAGTCATTTAACTCAGGTTATAATTTTAGAAAAGGAAAAAATTAAACGATCTCCCCTTCTTCCTATTTCCCAGATAGACTAAATAGACTTATGGAATGAGTATCATGTATCAATCGAACATAGCTATCATCTCTTGAAGAACTTTTTCATGAAAGATGTCAGATGTACACATCATTCATTCTGCGATCAAGTTGAAACTTTATACATTAATTTATTAGCCAAACAAAACACGATTCAATTTTAAGAAAACCAATTAGACAATTAATTATTTAATTATTGGTAATTTATTATTTTGTTTCACATAAAAAAAGAAAAAAAATTCTACATTAATGAGAGTTGTAGTTGTAAATGTGGAGTTCTTCCCCTTAAATAAGCTTTGCTCTTTTTAGATATTTTTATATTTGTTATTTATCATTTCCTTCAAACATGTTTCTATGTTCATCGGAAAACCTACTCCCCCACCCCCACCCACCCAGACGGAACATCAAAGTGCATAGGTCAACTATTAGCTCCGGTTGTCATTGAGACTATGTAACAACTACTTTAATATTACTGACGTGCTACTGATATGATACTGATGTGTAATTTAGTTACAGGGTGGATTCCTGGCCGAGAGGAATGCTCGTTGGACTGTAATTCGAACTTCTCTATGGTCTTTAATTCATACCCAGCCCGCTGCCATCTCCCTAGGTCCTGCGGGAAGTTTGGGCTAGGAAGTAAATTATCTTCACCTCTGAAGGAACATTCGAAACCTGTTGAACATTTTACAAACATTTTTGAGGCCGGTAATCATAATTTCAGCCCCCCAAATCACAAAACGACGAAAATTAGTACACACAAAAATTTAAGTAGGTTTAAATTTAATAAATGTAAATAGCGTTTTTAATAATGGCACATTTCTTATTCCATATGCTAGGACACATATTCTTACAAGTGCTTCTCTAGTGTCATTTGAGCATGAAACTGGTTGCCCGAATCAGTCAAGAAAACCAACGACTTAGTAGTCTCTAGTTAACATGCTTGATTGTCACATGAATACGAGTAAGACGTTTTTATCCTCTCCTTTGAAGGACGTCTGTAATTTATAAGATAATATTAATAATAGATTAAGCTGCAAAATAAAGAAATAAATATTTTAAATGACGACAATGAATTGTTTTAGTGGCTAAAAGAAGAACTTGTTTGCTGCCATTTCGTTGTCTATGCCACTAGAGTACTACTGCAAACTTTATTTATTTATTTTTTTAAAGAATTTTTCCTGGCACATCTAATAATAATGTCTCTAATGTCTTTAGTTTGAGTGAGCAGTCTTGAATAGACAGACAATCTTTGTTTTCAAAGGTAGAATGGCGCATCATTAATTTCAGTTAATACAGGAGCCCAAAATCCAAGATATGTGAGAAAATTAAAAGACTGAATAGAAACCAATAATCCACCTGCTTCAGATCTAGCCCTAATCATCTTGAAGGCTTCTCCTCTGGTGCTCTAGCGGGTCTCAACTAAACGTTTAAGGCTAGTTCCGGTTATTTTGATGAGGATATCCCAGCGGTGTATTGAAGTTGAGAAAAAGGAGTGCGAACGGTCCAGTGTACCAAAAAATGTTCCCGAATTGACTTCAGCAGCTCGAATTTCTGCTAATTAAGAGAAAGGTTTGAGCAGGCATTGAATAGTGACTTCTAGAATACGTTTTTGGACACCGTAGTTTCAACCTTTCATGACCGCAGCATTATCATAGCCTTGACCCCTGCAGTCCATTATGTCTAAACCAACCGAACGCAGTTTCTCTAGAATCATGTCATCGATTCCAGCAGCATGCTTGTCCTTTGTGTCGATGAAGTCAACAAAAGACTCACGAACCTGCATCCCGTCATTATCCATGACAACGCACCGTAAAATTTGGGAAGTTTGATCCAGCTTTGAGATGTCAGGTGTACTGTCAAAATAATAGAAAAATATTTGGCTTGTTTTACTTGCTGTATGATTTGTTTTTTAGCGTGATCCCCCAATATTGTAATAAATTCATTTTGTATTTGTGGAGACATGTATGTATTCAGTCTGGAACAAAGCTTAGTTCGAAGCACATGCTCCCTCAAGAGTGGACCGTACTTTGATAGTAATTTTACTAACTCTCCAGGTTTTCGTCTCTTGTATAATCAAATCTTGGGCCTTGTCAATATTGTTTCCTACTCTCAGGCGAACTTCAGGTTCCCTCCAAGCAAGCGATGACTTAATGTGAGCTCTGCGGTCTCATGTTTTTCTGTTTTTCCACCACTCATTGAATCCATCTTTGGATTTAAATGAAGATTTGGTACTTGATCTTGTTGAGAAGAGTATGCAGAGGAAGCAAAATAAGGATTCTTTTCTTTTAACACATCCACTTTCTAAGAACTTTCTCGCCGTTTGACATTTGGCGGAAAAACCAAGCCTTTGAAAGCTTTCTAGTCTTTTCTTTTGCTGATTCTTGATGTCTATACACCTCTCTGAATTGGCTGTCCATACGCTGAACTGTTTCAGAACCTTGAGTGACAAGGTGTATGCGAATATTATCTGTGATGACATCACGCCGATCTCCAATGTCGTTCAGTCTAGAGATCATTATCCTGCTTTCTATATTGTTTACACTGTCTGATGGTTCAGCTTCTTCAGTATGAATTTTTGAGGAGTGTACTAAAGACATGCTTGTGTGCTGTCCTTTAGTCTCTAGAACCTGCGGTATTGAAGTATTTTCTTCTTTTTCATCATGCAGGTGTCGGCCTCATCATTTTTTTCTGGATTCAATGATAACCATCTCATCTTGATTTGTTGCTTTTAATTGTTCAGTTAATTCATACCCAATAACAGCTCGCCTATAGTCGGTGGACTCTGGCAATGATGTGACTTGAAATTGTCTCGATGCTTCTTTAGACTTAAGAAATTTAAGAAACGCACCTCACTGCGGTTAAAGAAACTGCTTTATGCGGATGACATTGTCCTCTGGTCAACCGGGAAGAAAGCCGACCAAATACAGGCGGCATTACAGCAGACCTCCAAACCATCTCCTCATATTGCGACAAATGACAGATTCAGATAAACGTTGCCAAAACAACCTGGTCCCTGTTCAGCCTAGGGATCGACATTCTTAGGGCTTCTTAAACTCGGAGGGCTGCGACTCCAACGTGAAAACACGCCGAAATATCTAGGGGTAACCCTGGATAGAAAGTTGTCAATGTTCTAGCACGTCCAGGAAGTTGAAAGAAAAGCCTCGGAGAAGTTAGCGTTACTAAGAAAGCTGGTCAGCACAAAGTGGGGTTCCAAAGCTTACATGCTACGCACATTGTACTTAGGGGCTGTCAGATCACAATGTGAGTACATCTATACAGTTCAAGTATATGCTAGTAAAACTGCCCTCGAATCACTCGACCGAGTACAATCACAGGTACTAAGGTTCATTTGTGGAACCTTTCGGACAAGCCCAACAAACGCTGCTAAAATCTTAACAAACGTTGCCCCTTTACATTTAAGGAGAAAGGGGGCGGTACTCACGAGCGCTACATAAGGGGCGACTCTAGGCTAACCACCACAATCTTAGTGCAACAGTTGAGAGAGAGGAACCGCATAAAAATGCCATCGTTCCTCCACATTGCGGCCAATTTGTCAAAATCAGCTGGGCTCTCCACTGATTGAATTCCTATTAGAAGAATTAGTGCTTGCCCTCCGTGGAGGAGATTTCCGACCCCGTATATAAACATGTCCCTTATAGGGCAAGAGGGTGCCACCAAGAGGCATTAACACCTGCCATACTCCAAAACTTGGCATCAGCTACACTAAAGTCCTACCCATCAGATGCCATTGTCTGTTATACCGATGGGTCGGTAATGAGGGACCCCGATAGATCTGGGTCTTTTTAGATCTTTTAGTCTACCCAGACCAGACAGAACCAGAAATGCCGATTTCTCCGTCTGAGCTTCAAAAGGGTTTTGAGGCGCCAGCCAGACTAGTTTACGTTGCAGTATTACAATTAACTAGTTAGTTTAAAAAACTCGTAGAAAACAAAGGTTAGCTTATTTTAAAATATTGACATTACAATAGAATTATTTCCAAAATTTAACTATAAAGAATCATAAAGAAATGATAAACTAAGACAATTGTTTAGAGCTAGAGTTTAGAAATATATTTGTAAACTCTATATCTAGAATAAACCAATGGACTAAACAATGAAGTAAAAAAAAGGTTGGCCTATCTTCTTCTTCTTTATATTACAAAGCATTGATCAGTGTAGTAACAACATGTACCGTGTGTCCGAAATAAATCTAGTAAATTAGATTCAATCTGTTCTATAGCTTACATTGAATTGAAGAAATAGTCAAGGAGATGAAACAAAATAGCGACATGACTAGTTTATAAATCGTTAGTTCATGTTTAAAATACAGTAGTTTATGTTTGCTCGTGTCCATACAATTAGTCGTTTTTACTGAAAAGCTCAGGGAAATAGGAAATAATACACACTGGGGGAATTTTGGTGCCCCTGTCCACTTGTTGCCCTGTGCGGCCCGCACCACCCGCACATTGGTAGCTACGCCACTGGTGTCATGTCGCAAGCACAACATCCGACCGTCTTTACTTTTCCCCAACTATTGTCATGTACTATTAGATTTGGGTGGACTCAAAGGCGTGATTTGAACCCAGGAGCCCTCAGTTTGGAAGCCAAACGCTTTACCACTCAGCCACCGAGCATACAATCTAGAAAATAAATCTAGCTATAAAATATTTTTTCAGCATAGGAAATTATTCACAACAAATATAGGAAGAACTTTAAAACTTATTGTTATTTATTGACACACATAAACATTGAAAAACATTGTATGTTCAGAAGTAATCTACAAGAAAACATTATTTTTTTCATAACAATGCATAGCTACGTCTAATAAACTGAGTCTCATTTTTAGTTGGCAGCACTTACATTGACAAATTTAATGTTGATAATCTCTGTCGTTGTTAAGGTTGTAAAAACAGACAAAAAATGTCCTAGCTCTAACAACACGATTGAAAAGCCCCCCGCCCCGGGGAGGTACAATGTTTAGTATAACAAACTGAAGTCGTTTCGACCCGAAGTTGGCACCTGGTAAATGGGGTTTAAAACGATTACAAAAACACAAAAACATGGGAATACGAGCCCTTAGCAGGTGTAAAATAAACAAAAATAATGAATATAGAGGTAAGTTAAACGAATAACAAATTTTATGTTTTAAATTGACCTCCTGTAGAATATGTCACAATGGCCTTGTCAACATGATGTAGCTAAAAATAAGTAGGTCACAAAAGTTATGCTGCACTTTTCCTTGTAGAGAAAGCCTTTTTCTCTCCCAATCTACCTCTTTCCATCTCTCTATCTCCTCCTCCTTCTCTATCTCTCTCTCTCTCTCCACATCTCTGTTTCCTCTCCCTCGCTCTCTAACTCTTTCTCTCTCTCTTCATCTCTTTCTCCGTCTCTCGTTCCCCATCTAATTGTCTCCTTCCCTTTTTTCTCCCTCCTTTTCTGCCTCACTCTTTCCACCTCCCTAACTTCCTCTCCTCTCTACCCTTCTTCCTCTCACCCTCCTCCTTTCTCTATCTCTCTCTCTAACAAATACATTTAAGCGCGCAATCTACACAATGTTGAAGGGCATTTAAAAAGCTGAGTGATTTCTTATTTTACCATTCAGAAGAAATGTGTTACATTTAACGGTTGAGATGTCCTGAACATTTAGGTCAAGGCCCGACCACAATCCAGTTAAATAGATTCGAAAAAAAAAATTGTAAACGTCCTATTTTGACAGTGATGTCTAAACCTTTTCGGTCTCAGGGCCATATAAATTCCTGACACGCTTAACACAGGCTGCATAGCCGAAAAAAAAAGAAGGTTACAAAGACAGTTTGTGTGGAAGCACAAACTCGAAATCTGCCCCCGAAGTGGTCCACCCAGGCAGGTTTTAATATTTTCAGAAAGAACATCAGAATTAAATTCGATCAAAGGCAAATGACCGAGAAGAATGGAGAAAGAAGGTTGACAGATCTTGTGTGGTGCCCGAACTGTCCAGCAGACAAAGGGATAGGTGAAAGTGAAGGTGAAGTTAGATGTGAGCCTTGCTTAATTGATGTCATATAATGATTATCTAATTGATCTAATTGTTTTTATAAAGAGTCAATCTCTTATTCAAGGCTCAAGAAAAAAGATAATATTTCCTTTAAAAAAAATATTTAAAAATGTCCTTTAATTAAGTGATGCATGTCGGAAGTACAGCGCTGCAGTTAATGCGATAATATGAAAATCATACTTATTAAATGTTGTTTTAAACAATGTACGCGTCATATGCCAATAAAACAGATTTTTTTCTATTTAAAAAAAAAAATAAACATTTTTTTTGGTAAATGTAGTAGTTAGTATGACAGAACTTAAATTACTTTGCAATACATTTGAAAAAAAAATTTTTTAATCTAAAAAGTTAGAATAAATGTGTTAAAAATATGGTAAATTGATAATTCCCTTACTAACAAGCCTCCCGTGTTTGTTCATATTAATAGTAAATAGTTGTAAAAATTATTATTTTTGTTTTTGTTTCCATACTTGATTTTAAAAATTAAAGTTTTCGCTTTCAGAAAAGAAAAACGTTGCCGTTGCATCGGAACTTTGAAAAGGTCTAAAATCTAAAACATCATGATGTCGGATTTTCAATATTTTTTTCTAGTTTACGAGATCTAAACGGGACGGACGGACGGACAGATAGACCACACAAAACTAATCGCGTCTATTCCCCTTTTGCACAAATCTTGAAACGAAATAAAAATGAACTTATATGGACAGCTATTTCAATTCAACAAGTTCATATGTATGTAGAAGCAGACATGAAAAAACGAAATGTGTAGCATGAGGAAGGGCTGTAACTCACTTCAAAACTACTGCTTTCGGACGTAAAATTAACACACACGGCTCTCTCACTTGTCTCCCAGTTCCTCTTCCGTTCCACCTTCCTTTCTCCACACATCTTTGGCAATCTACTCAAGTGCGCAAAGTGTTCCTACATGTAGACCTGTACCATAGACATACATGTAGTATATATAAGACTATGACCTGTACATTCATTTTTTAAACTCTTTAATGAATAGGCCTACATGCTGAAATACCCGAAGACATAGTGTTTGTTCAAGATTAATATTTTGTAGTTCTCTAGCCAAATTTAGATTGATTTATTTTATCCTTTCATAAATTAAAACGGTCAAACCAGAGTTTTCCCAAAATTGGCCAACGAGCTAGTAACTCTTTTCCCAACAAGATACGGCAACTGTCAAAGTTCCAGGGCAATAATTAGAGCCATTTTCTAGTCCAGGCAAAAGTAATGACACCCTGGAGAGCATACTCCACGACCTGACAGACGCTGGTATTGGTGAAGGTGAAATCATGCTTGACGGGGAAAGAAAATAGAACACCATACGGGCCCTTGCGGGTTTGTTGTAGTCATTCAATACGTCATACATTTGATCATACACAGGAGGGAGAAAGCAACTTAAGAGATTAACGTGAAAGTCCTTCTAAATTAAAAATGATTATCAGTATACAGTATATTCGTATACACTTTTTAAAGCTAGAATATCTAGTAAATGTAAAGTAAACATGATAATTAACATTAAGTTGTCAGCACTACGAACACATCAATCTCCCTCACTGTATCACTTCCTCTTTCTCTCTCTCTTTCGATCTCTCTATTCCTCTCTCGATATTCTTTTCTCTCTTTTCTCTGCCACTCCATTTCTCTTTCTCTTTTTCTCAATATCTTTCTTGCTCTCTCTCTCTCTCTCTCTCTCTCGTTCTCCCTCAATACAACAGCGGCTTTTCCTTTTAGGACCTCTAAAAATTCGGTACAAATATTTTCGACGTATCTTAAAATCAATTACCTTAACGTTCCTTAAGCAGCTGCCGTTGTAACTTATCTAATTATATCTCATACAATACAGACGTTGATTCAAAAAAAAGATGATTACGTCCCAGGCGTGTCCCTAGGTCAATCTAATCACGCATGTTAATCAATGAGTTCAACTCTGCCAAGTCATTGGTTTGGCTGACTCAGGCAAAAATGCAAAAATGTCAAGCATATATACAGCTCTGAATATTTCAAAATAAGTCCATCGCGGGCTCAGAATATAATAACTTCAATGTAATGACAAAATAATAATAATATTAATATTATATAAAATAAACTGTTAGTTAATGTTATTTGTTATTTGCTCTCATCTGCACTTCCATAAACTACTATGGAGGGTACCAAATAGAGTATACTGCAAAAAGTCAGCTCCACGCTTACCTATAACCGAATTAAAGATTTTTTGCTAAACTATGTTCTTATGAGTAGTCTTTTATCCCTTAGTACTAGATAATGAAGTCAATACCGCTCTTTAAAAAAATATCCAACAACTTACATTCAAAATGGACCCATCCTTGACCTTGTTACCGGGCCTGCAGCGAGCCCGCCCTGGCGTCCCTCGGTGGACGTTGACAGAGCGCTTCACGTAAACGCCCTTTTTTTCGGGCAGCAGGTCCGGCGTCCACGCCCTGAACGACCGTGACAGCAGCGTGTGGCTCTCGCAAGACTTTGTGTCATCGGCGTAGCTCTGTCTCCTCGTTGGAGCGGCTTCCTCGGAGGTGCTCCTCTCTAGATTCTGATCCGACATTTGCTGACTATCATCCCTGGAGAGTTCTTGGGTCAACTTCGCATAATCACTTCCGGTCATTCTTAATTGGAATCAAAACAAACTTAAAAACAACTGTACTTGAAATCAGAGATTCAGTTTTTTTACAAATCCATGGAATTTCAAATGAATTTCAAAAAAAAAGGAAGAAAGTAGTGAAGAAATCGTTGCTTCGTCGAGACTTTCTGCGCACGTCCCGTAATTTCAAAATAAATACACAAATGATCGTAAAATAATCATTCACTTCGTGTGCAAAAAGGGCTTTGCTTTTGTGTTATAGATGGAGATGTAGCCACGGTGTTGTTTTGAAGTGAAATTGTCACACACATGACAAGTGTATTTCATTGCGCCTTCCAATATTCAGCCTTCAGGGCAATGAGATTAACTCCTTGAATCCACCGGTCTATACCTGAACACCGGCTCTTGTGTGGCCAAAATGTGTACACATTTATGTAATCACTATTACTTAATCCAGAGTACTTTATTCCCATTACCCACGAGGTAAGTGTATTGTACTCAATTATGTAACTGTCATTACACTTCACGTTTTACAAGCTCATTTGTGAACACTATCTAATTGGTCACCACGGCCTTCCAAGTAACAATACAATACAATAAAATAAAGCAACAGATAACTAGAACAAGATTTTTCTATCCCTAATCGTTTGAGAAATTATGAATTTCACACGACCTTATATTAATCCCTTGATGAAGACACAAATCACAATTTACCAATTTTGGCATTGATAAGTGCGTAAATAGGGCAAATAATATGTAAATATAACATGCTTATTACAGGAACAGAAAATAATATTCAAAATTTATATTCGGATATAATCTATATAATGCACCAGAAGGAGAGATTGATATGCGGGAAATGGTCAGAGAAGCATTTATCCATGAATCTCTAGAATGAAAACATAAAGGCACAATGAGTAACTATATGTCAGAGTGAATCCCCCTGGTATGATATATTGTATCTGTCACGAACAGCACAGAGCGAATGATAAACCATGTCGATTGGGCTTAGAGTTCTGATGGACCTGACCTTCATCCTATGAGCCCGAAACGGTTCTCACTGCGCAGTGATGGTCTCATAGTTGTGTGCGTAATTAAGCATTAATGTCCGAAGATCTGTTTATTTGTTTGCGATTCTGTCTATAGCCCTCTCCAAAAAAAAAACCCGTCTGAAACTTCCCATATTCTTCTTGAAACTATCAGGTAGAGTTGAGCCTTCGGCTCTTGGAACTCTAGACCAGCAAAAGTGAACAATAGCTCTCTTTCACCGGCCTGAATGAGAACAGTGTACACTGTTATGTCTGGCGGGTGGGTCAGACTCGTAGCAAGAGGCTGCGTACATTAAGACCCCCGCCATTTTCCTTTTCTATACTAGGCTAACCGTATCTATCTATCTATCTATCTATCTATCTATCTATCTATATATATATATATATATACATGTATATATCTTTCTATCGAACCTTTGATCGACATACCAATTAATCTAGACAAGTGGAAGGCGAGAATGAAGGTCATTTAATTTTTATTTCAAGCTCCCTAAATCATTCAGGTACATAATATTACAAAAAAAAATCTAATTAATATTAAAAACTGTTTTTTAAATAGTTTTTTTAAATAATATATTCTATATATGTAGTTCGTCCATCGTGGTTCGATGATAACCACTTTTGTCATCAAGGGGGGATGGGAGCTTTGCACTGGAGTTTTGTGCCTCCTAATGTGGCTGGTTAGACCTCTGTGATTCCGGAATGTTCGGCTGCAAACAGATACTGGTCTCGGATGAGCTGTTTTCACTAACAGTAGAAGGGACAAAGTGGAGAAACTGGGGCTCGTTAGCGTTGGCTGGCTACCCACATAGCAGAAGGAAAACTCTGAATTCAAACCTCTGCTGCTTTGCAGCTATACCCAGACATGGGAAAGGCTTTCGGGAGTCAAAGTTGAAGAAAATTAAAGAGTCGGCGACCCTTCGGCAATTAGAAGCACCGAAGCAGGACGTTTTGGCCCAGCCGTTTTGGCGCATGGGACGTTTTTGGGTAGAAATGTTTTGGTCACATTGATTACGCTCATTGTATTGTTTCTTTAAAAAGAATGATATATATCTATGTTTTGTATGTATGTTTTTGTTGAACGGTCAGGTATTCCCAGCATCTTTACAGCCCTCAGACAACGCCGTTTGCGCTGGCTTGGGCATGTTCGCCGGATAGAGGACAAGCGCATCCCGAAAGTGATCCTCTATGGTCGACTCGCGACTGGCACAAGAAAAACGTGTCGCCCCCACCTCCGTTACATAGATGTAATAAAACGTGACCTCAAATCAGTGAACATCAATACTGACAATTGGGAAGACATAGCTCTAGACCGCAACAGATGGAGAGAGACAGTGACCAAGAAAGCTATGGACAGTGAAAGTACATGAATCTCAGCTCAGGAAGAAAAACGTACAATCCGAAAAACGGCCAGCTCCTCTACCACTGAAGCAAAAGCCACCTTAACCTGCGCTATCTGTGGACGGGAGTGTCTCTCCAAAATAGGGCTCCACAGCCACATGAGGAAGTGTGCTCTGAGATGAACCATAGTCGTTCTACGACTGAAGGAGGCCAATGATGATGATTTTTCATGTACAGAACAAAAGATATTATTGTTCATTATTTTTTGGTATTGAAGTTTGTTGTTTAATTATTGTTAAATCACTAATAGTACACTAAACCAGGATACCATCCATACTTCACAGTATGCGTGCATGAAATAGTCAAAGTTATCAAGACCTTTTTTTTGTTGGGGTCGGGGGTAGGAGGGGTTGAATGTACACTTTATTTATCTTGGTATAATATAGTGAAAAAATCTGTTTATCATACATTTTTAAACACATTTTTAAACGGAAAACACCAATAGTTTTTGTACATTATATTATAAGTTATTTGAGTAATTATTTTGTTTATATCTGCTATCAAAACTTATATGATGTGAACTATAACAAGGTCCTATATTAATGTGACTTATCATTTACTGCATGTAAATGTGTTTTTTTGTGTTTCACATCATTTTCTTTAAAAAGCTTGTGTAAGTGTGTGTTTATTAACAGTCAAATTTTTATTTTTTAAAAATGTTTGTTAAAGGTATTACACTAATTTACAAACAAAAACAAAATGAAATAATGTCATGAGAAGTGCTAGAAACAGATTATCGTCTTATCCGCGAGAGAGGGAGGGGGTGGAGGAAAGAGTATATACAAGGAGTGAAATGTGCCCAGAAGAGAGGGGGCGGGATAGGTGTCATAGGTAATGACCAATCCAAAGGATATAATCGCCAGATACATGACGCCAACTACCAGTTCTCGGTGCTGGTCTCGTCTTCATTTGTTTGACTTTACCTGCGTCAAGGGGAGGTCACCCAAACCACCCCTAACTCTAACCCAATTTCTCAAACTATATCTTTTAAGAGTATCTTAGCGTCTTCAGATATAAGATAAGATAGTTTTATTAATCCAATCCAATGAAAGTTCAGTTTGACTACAATTGACAACCTCAGCGTAACTACTTTACAAAAATAATATGGATGAATACACATACACATTCACAACCAGCGCTTTATGAGTTTGACTTCTATGTACTTCTCGATGACGACAGCTGATTTTGTAACTCTCTAACCGATAGTGGGATAAAGGAGTTTTTAAATCTTTCAGTTTTAGTCATAATGGAAAGGAGACGACCACTTCGTTCAGATCTTAGGTAACAGTGGTTTTATTAAACTAATGTCAATTCTTTTTTTAAAATGTCTTTTGGAAAGAAATCGAAAAATGTCATCCAGTGCGCTTAGCAGGACTCACGTATAATTAAAGGGGAGGGGAAAGCATGTCACTACCATTTCGGAATCTGACTTATACATTCATGAAATAAGCAAAAATGTTATTTTAAAAATTTGCACTGGACGGTGTTAGAATTCATACTATACACACAACATTATAGTAGAGGGAAATAAACATCGTTATAAAAGCTACATGCTTATTAAATTATCATCAAATTATATATCGCGCCAAAACTTCCCCCGCGGCAAAACGGCGGCACCAAAACGGCCGTACCAAAACGGCTGCGCGAAAACGTCACGTACCGAAAACAAAAAATAAACTCTATACTGTAATGAAGCGAACATCTCCTCCATGATAAAGGGGGAAAAGGGGGATAATGAAAATAAAGGAGAGAAAAAAGGAATATTTTAAAAAGGGAGAGAATAAGGGAAAGTGAAAAAAAGGGAAAAGAATAAAAGAAAGTGGTGGAAAAAAAGGGGAGGACAAAAAAGAAGAAAGAAAATGTCAGGGAGAAACTGGGACGACCCAAGAACACCTGGAAGATGCTATACGACAACAAAACATGCAATAGCGTAGACTGGAATGATGCTATGATTTCTATGTTAGACATCAAACTTAGGAAAATAAAACTTTACTGTAACATTAAATATTTATATCTAGATCTACAACAGCGAGCGAATCTAATGCATAGTCCGAGCACCACATCCGGACATTGACGCAGTGTCATCCAGCGCGACGAAACTCCCATCTACACTGCAAGTAGAAACCACTGAGGTTCAGTTTCATTTGACTTGACAATATTTTGTTTGGATGCATGACACATGTGATGGACAACACTGATTTATATTTAAAAGAAGTAAAAAAAAACTTTTTAAAAACTTATAGAGCGATTATTTTGCTCTTAATTTCTCATTAATTTCAGATTTTTAAAAAATATTTAAAAAAAAAAAAAAAAGAACATTTTATACCCAGCCCCATGTTCTTTTTCACCGAGAAAAAATCCTGGTTAAGCGAATGTATAAATGTACAAGACTCTATAATATTCTAATAGTAGGCTTTTAGATCTACACTTAGAAGATGGTGCGCACAATCTGCCTGAGCATTAATTTATTAAACTCTTTAATGAATAGAGCCTACATGCGGAAATACCCGAAGGCGTTCAGATTAAATATTTTCTAGTTCCATATCCAAATTGAAATTAAATTATTTTTTATTAAAAAAAATTAATATTGGTCAAACTAGAGGCTTCCCAGTGTGGCCACCGAGCTGGTAATTCTTTTCCCAAAGATATACATAAACTGTCAAATTTCTAGGAAAATCGTTAGAGCCGTTTTCAAGATCCCAGTCTACACACCCAGGTTCCACTCCGAAAGTGTAACTTGAATAGAGGCATAGTAATAGCCCAACAGCAAAAGAGATTTAGCTACGTAAACAAACATCTCATACACAGTCTTTAACAACAAAGTCAAAGACGCCCTTATAATAACTAGTGGCCGCTAAGAATAATGGCGTCTTTGAAAGTGATCGCTGTATCCAGAGCTGCGCATATTGTAAAGGGGGGGGGGGCGGGAAGTAATTGATTCTCAAAGTTCCTATATTTATACCTGGCTGTTTGGCAACCAGACGTCATAGAGACAAATTTCTATTTCAAGACCGCACTTAAGGTGCGCATTTATCGAAAAGAAACAACATTTTCTGGAGCGCCAGGGAATGACAAAAAGAGATTGTCAGCCTGTTAAAAGAAGTATCCATACACTTATCCTGGCTTAGCCTAACATTCTATATAAATCGTATCTAGGGTCATCATGCTATATTTAGAACGGTCTCATTATCTTTTTCTATAAGCGTTATGGTTTTCTCCCTTGGTATCTAGTTATCTGTCAAATACTACTTAATAGAAAGCTACCTTGTATTATAACAGGGGTTCTCAACCTGTGCGTCGCAACCCCTTTGGGGGGTCGAATGACGATTTGCCAGGGGTCGCTCAAGACCATCGAAAAAATGAATTGTTTTTGTCCATTTTTCTATTGCTGTGTGTGTATGCGGAGGGGGGGGGGTCGCGGCAGAGTTGGGGGGGGGGTTTAAAAAGGGGTCGCCGAGTCTAAAAGGTTGAGAACCGCTGTATTATAAGAAACCTTGAGATCTATGGAGAGAAAATGTAAAGGTCATCTGTTTCTGTGGTCCACGGTTAACGAGGGTGTCACTTGGCCAGCAAAACGACCAACTGTCTTTATTTTTTCCCCGACTACGGTCAGGTACCAATTAGAGCTGGAATAGCTCTGAGGAGCCCAAAATCCAGAAATTTATAATCCCAGTCTTCAACTGAATTCAAACATGGGACCACCGGTTTAGACGCTAAGCGCTTGACCGCTCGGGCACCGCGCCTTATATTGTATTACATATATCATTACATATTATTACATATCAGTTTAACGCTGTTATTTTAATTAACCAATCGCCTTATAAGAAATACTATTTTTTTAAATATTGACTAAACAAACAGGTTGTGAGCAACTGCTGTAGACATGGCGCGTTGTGGTAGTGTATTTGATCGTATGATATTTATCAAGAATGTTATCGGAGCTGACCTTAGTGTACTTATATCAGTGTTCATTATTGATTACGCAGCATCGACAGATAAGGTTCGCACTTTGTGAGTCTCTCTTGGTTATACCTGAATAAAAATTTTACTTCTAATGTAAAACGAGACCTCTTTCCGCACGTTAAAGAGACAAAGAAAGGCGCTATTCACAAACAAATAGACCTATAAATACTTTCGCATTAAAATAATAGGGATTCTGAATTGTGGATTTTTTTTTTTTTAGCATCGACTTCTGTTTCCTGCCTTTAATTATATGCGGTTGTAGGGTGTGAGCGAAAGGGAGGGGGGAGGAGTGATGTAATTGAGAAAGGAATTTAATAAACCATTAAATGAGACTGCCCCGTTGAATTGACTTGTAAATGTCAGAAGTCTTCATGCAGAAATGGAGATTGTTACATCTTAGGCCGAAAGTCATGCAGGACTTGAAATGGAGATTATTACGTCTTAGACCAAACGTCTTGCGGGACGTAAGGTGACGATTATTACGTCGTGATTGAAACCTCATGTAGGGCGAAAAAGTGAAGATTTATTAATCCTATCCAAAA
Source organism: Biomphalaria pfeifferi (assembly GCA_030265305.1). Lineage (NCBI taxonomy): Eukaryota > Metazoa > Mollusca > Gastropoda > Planorbidae > Biomphalaria > Biomphalaria pfeifferi. The sequence continues at coordinate 371,757 of JASAOG010000204.1, forward strand.
TCTCATTAAGCTTGGCACAGAGTGTTAGCGGGGTTTGAACTTGTGATCATTGCAACAACAGCAAAAAGCCCTAAGGCCCTGCTACCATTCAATTCTATTGAAAATCCTTTTAAATAATTAAATAATAACAACTTCAAGCCACTTTATAGTGCGAAAAATACAATACACAGCAAAGTAACGTATATCCGCAAAGAGACAGCAGTAGAAACTTGAAAATGACCCCGGCACAAACATTTGAGATCCATTGAAAAGCTACCACCGAAGAAAAGAGCGGTGGACGAAGCCTGAACTTCTATCAACCCCTTAGCAGTCAAGGGTTTTCACGTGTATTGGATGTGGTAAATTATACAGATATAGGTCATAGCTGAGTTTTCGCAACCACCTTAAATTCAACCATCCACCCTAGTCCTCGTACTGGAAGACATTCGCCTTTTTAAAAACGTGACTTTAAGAAATGCACGAGAAAAGAAAAATTCGAATAAATTCTACTGCGTAGATGTTCGCCTTGAGAAATGATCTGGCGGAAGTAAATACATTGTTAGACTAAGAAAAATCTACATTGTTTTTACCAGGGCGAGTGAATAGAAAAATGTAACCGCCCAAAAGCAAAACAGTTCATTTACTTTTCACTGATACTTATTCCTTAGTCTGTTACACTGTTGGGGCACCACACATTATCTGTTGACCGTCTTTCTCTATTCCTTTATGTCTTTAGCTTTTACTAGAATCTCACTCAATGACAGGCGGCTCGGTACTTTCTTTAATGTTGTCTTCCCATCGCTTTCTGCGCCTCTTCTTCTTTTCCTGGTACTGTTCTCTGCAGGAAGTTCTTTGCGAGCAAAACAATTCGCTCCGCCGCCCCCCTCACCCCAGAAATTCATATGTTCACATTTTCACAAGTTTATAATAATAAGTCTTGTCTGAAAGCCCGACTTTTGAAGAAAATCTCAAGGTTTGAGAAGACCCAGCTGTAAACCTAGATATTTGGCCACATTCAACGACGACGAATGTTTCCCGTGGGTTCATTAAATTTCCTTTAGCACAGTCTTCGTAGCTTTCACTTGGAACCGTATAATAAGTGCTTAAGGATATAAATATATAGTAAAAGTAATAAAGTAACCCCTTTCAGACCTTGCAATCTATGAGGAAGATTCAAAGTAATCTGCTTCTTTGGCCAACTGTTAACGAGCACGGTGTCATCGTAGCGAGCACAACGACCGACAAACCTTTAATTCTCCCAACTTAAGTCAGGTACCCATTAGACTCAGGCGGCGTGCTTACAATCCGGAAATTAAAAAATTTCAGTCTTCACCAAGATTTGAGCCCGGGATCTCGTAGTTCGGAAGCCAAGCAAGTTACCACGCAGTCACCTCGATCTTTATGTTAATATACAGACCTATATATTTTGTCACATCATAAACATTGTCGAAACTCATCAGCACGAGAAAGCATTTGATCTTTTCAAAAGTCTGACAAGGAATTAGGTTAATCGTTATTCCGTCACTTGTGGAAGGCTGGAGAAGCATGTCGATAGCTTAAGAAAAACAGATCCCCTATTGAGCGGCATTGTATGATTGAGATTAGGAATCAAGCGACGTAATAATGGAATGAGCGCATTGAATGACAACAAACTAGCGCATTAGACAATGGGGTAATTACTGTAATATCTCGAGTTTTTTTTATGTGCTTTTTAAAAAAAATATGCGCATTTTTCTTCTTCGGAGCTCAGCATTGTAGCTATATTTATACTAAACATACCGGCATCCGTCCCCTACGGAGGCATTTGAAGGAATCAAACAAAAAGACTAAAAGAAATATTATTGAGTTTGGAAAAGAAAAATAGAATAACCGAGAACAGAGGATTATTTTTTAATGAGTTTTTCTTGGGTTTAGTTAGGACTCGACATCAAAGTTGGTTTTTTTTTCAGAATATTTAAAAATTTTTTGCGTTAAGTGAAGGTAGATGTGTAGCTAATAAGTATAGGGAAAGCTATCAAAGGTCAATAGGTCTCAGACTCAGTGGCGTAGCATCCATGGCGAGAAAGGGCTCATTGAACCCGGGCCCGCGACAATTAGAGGTCCAAAGTCTGTGACTTACCAACCATGGTAAGTGTGGGTTTCACTGCGTTTGGGCCCATAGCTCTTGAGCTATTGGGGCCCACATTAACCAAATTAAAACTACTTGCATGTGAATGTCTTTCGGTGAGTAATCAGGCTTCTGATTTTTTTGGCTACAAATTAAATTTGTCTTGCGGGGGGGTGTGGAAGGGCACCGACATGTTCTTGAACCCGGGTCCTTTGCTACGCCACTGCTCAGACTAAATAGTAATTTAAAAGTAACTATAAGTTTTTCAATATGTCCATACCTGGACAGTTTTTCTCTACCAGCTTCTGGTGACCAGACAAATATTTCTTATTATCTCTAGTGTATGCATAATTTATATAAAAAAAATAGGACATGTCATCAGATGTCAAGAGATCTACTGGGGAGATGGAGTAAGGGTGGTCCTACAGCGCACTGGGATGACCTGCTAAATATTAACTAAAACTCCATGGCCATATTACAAAGTCTTCAAGCTCGCAAAGACCTTCCTTTAGGGAACAGTACCAGGAAAAAGAAGAAGAGCAGACTGAGAAGACAACATAAAAGAACGGATGGGCTTGCCAATGAAAGAGGTTCTATCCAAGTCAAAAGACAGAGGAATGGAGAAAGACGGTCGACAAATCTTCTGTGGTGCCCCAACGGTCCAGCAGACTAAAGAATAGGTGAAGGCGAAATGATAAAATATTTACGGAATGCTTTTAATTCTTCTTTTTTTCTTCCAAAGATTATCTCCCCTGATTTACGAAGCCAAAAATAAAGCAGTCAATTTTTTTAAAAAATATTTAACGCAGCAAATCCGAACTTACTAAATAACGCCTTTATAGACATAATAATAACACGCACACACTGCAACGGTTGATATATGTATACTTGTCTTCAAAGTGAAACTAACACACACACTGCGAATATAGAACAAAGTTCACTTCCGGAAGTCACTAAGAACACGATCACTCCTTCGTCCTTTCACCAACGAACACATTTGGAATTTAGACATGTTCAAGCTTGACTTCAAAGTGTCGATGTGAAGTTGGTGGAAAGTATTTGAGGATGGGGGGGGGGGCAAGGGGGGATACATGAGTGAGATGGTGGCGGCGCCCTGTATACTCATGGCCAAATGCTGTCTTGTAAACAGCCCCCTTCACCCCACCTAAACACACATTAGTCACGCACTCACACACACACTCACATTTAATTGGAGAATAATGGTCTACACGACCTGTACAATGTAAATAGCCCCCCCCCCCCTGGACTCGCCCCCCCCCCCCAATTCTTCTGAACGCCCCCCACACCCCCGTCTCTCAATCCCCATACCCACCACCCCAGATACAACTCAGTTTCTTTCCACCCCAACTATCCAACAAAAACGCTTTTATTTACTGATCGGATAAATAAATACTAGAAAGTCTTTAATTTAAAACCCAGGATCAACTCGTTACCCTCTTCTACCTCTCTATTTGAGAGCCTTGCTAGACCTTAAAGAAAATAGTTTAGGCTAACGTGTCTTTAGTTGAGAAACTCAATTCAACTCTACTGTGTATTTCTTTAGTTTCCGTACCCAGTTGATAGTCAAAGCCTTAACAGAAGTACGAAGTCGAGTTTTAGCAGATTTTTATCCTTCCATCCAAAATCGCCGCTGGTCATTGCAGGACCTCGCCTACTTAAATATAAAAACAACCCTAAAGCGTGTTGAGCAGTTGGGGCACCACACAAGATCTGTCTACCGTCTTTCTCCATTCATCTCTGTCTTTTGCCTTGAATAGAAACTCGTTCAACGCCAGTCCCGTTCATTTTTGATGCAGTCATCCCATCGCTTTCTCTGTCTGCTTCTTTTTCTTTTTCCTGGTATTGTTCCCTGAAGTACTGTTGTTGTTTTTTTCCGAGTCTTGAAAACCTTGTCACAGGGCCATAGAGTTTTAATTTGCGTTTTTGACAGCGATTAGCGGATCATCGTAAAGGTCAGATTGCCAACGGGACCCTGTTTCGAATGTCATCATTTATAATGAAGTTATTGTAGGTGATACCATTGCATCAGAATTCCATTGCAAGGATACTCCTCTCTAGATCTACAGATTCGAAAGGATATTAGAATGTAAAAAAAAGTAAAGTCCCCCTTTCAGACCTTGGGGTCTATAGGCTGTATAATGTAAAGGTCATCTAATTCTGAGGCTTACGGTTTACGAGGGTGTCATGTGGCCAGCACAAGGACATATGGCCTTTACTTTTCACCAGCTAATGTCAGGTACCAACTAGAGCTGGGTGGACTCAGAGGCGCCCAAAGATCCCGGAATTAAAAATTCCAGTCTTCACCAGGATTCGAACCTTATTAATTACAGACGTTACTTCAAAAAAGCAGATAGAAGGTCATGCATGTTAATGAGGTAAACTCTGCTACGTCGTTGTTTTCCTGTCTGATTTTTCAGGCAACACATCCATTCTATAATGGCACTTACGAAGAAGGAGTACTTTTACGAATTTGTTCTAGCGTTTGGAATAAGAAATATGTCTATATCTTTTTGTCTTTCTGAGTATATCAATATTGACTCACCTGGGCGCATCCATTGTCCTCCGAGACAGTAGGCGCCATAAACATACATTATGTTTTGGTTTTCTATTTGTAAATTATGGCTCAGTGTTTTATGTATTATAGCTACTTTACTTTTTATCTTTCCTCTAAGTTTAGTGATTTTACTCATGGTTTTTTACTCTAATCAAATTGGAATATTCGTTTGTTATAAATCTCACAGCTCTATTTTGTGTTTGTTCTAGTTTCTTTATGCTTTCTTGAGTTGAGACCCCAAACAAAGGATGCTAATTCTATTATTGGCCTAACTACTTGGTTTACTATGTCATTATTTCAGTGCTGTAAATGTTTTATAAAGTTAAATATGTCTAAAATTTCATATTCTATCAACAAGAGAAGACTCGTTGATTACAACGCACTAGAAAGAGACTAATCGTAGTGAAATTGAAAAGTGAAATTGACTGGTTTCTCAGCAGTAGAACCCACCAGCCAACCAACCAGAATGCTTTCCGCGCAATTCGAATCGTTAAGTCGAGTGACAGGATGTATAACTAGCAGAAGAATGGAAACGTGTAGCACAAATCCGAAAGCCTAGTCAGGCGCGCACACACACATGCACATCGACACACACATAATGTTGTTGCCTGATGGTATTTGAAATAAAAAAAAAAGTCTTGTCCCGCCCCTAAACTTCTCCTTGCCACCTGCTTATAATTGTGGTGAGCAAGATAAAAATGTGTTTTTTTTTGTGTTCAGAATGTCAAGAGTAGGGGAGAGGTAGGCTGGGCATGCACCGCTAACACATGGGACGCACGACGTGATTTCGTGGGAACTAAATTTATGAAGTTTTTCAAAATCTCCCGCCCCTTTTTTCCCCCTCTGGCTTCAAAAAGTGACTAGTTTCAGAAGTTTGATTAACTTGAAACGGACGATTCGATGTCTGCATTGTTTGTAAAATGTTTGACATGTTCCTTCAGAGTTGAAGATGGTTTACTTCCTAATCCAAAACTACCGCAGGACGATGGGGGAAGGCAGCGCGCAGGGCGTGAACCTGGGAGCATGGAGACAAACAAACGACAGTCCAGCGAGCATACCTCACGACCATGCAAACTTAATAGCTATACATAAGCGAGACGCAATCAAACGCCTCTAGTTTCATGTCATCTACAACACAACAACGCTTATGTCAACTCACTATGTCTGTCCGTCCGTCTGTCTGGTACACATTTTGGACACGCTATTTCCTCTCACTTCCCTTCTCGGATCAAGTTGAAACTTTGCACAATTGTTCATTGTCGACGACTACACATGAATCAATAAAAAATTTAACCAATGAGCTAATTAATTAATTATAATTAATTATTTTGTTTCAAAAAGAAAATAGGAGATAAAGCTTACAATATTGAGATCTGACAGTAATTGAGCGGTTATTTCTCGAGCATAAGCTTTCTTTAAAAAAAAAAGTATATTTTGCTTTTTTTTTTTTAATAGATGATTCTACACGGCACTGAACCAGGCAAATAAGAGAAAGAGAGACAAATGAGATGAATTAATGTGATACATATTTGAACCTGGCTAATTTACTCACACTTTTTTACTACAGCAGAGGAACGAGAGAGGTTGATTAAGTTGTCAAAGAGTTTCCATGGTCATAAAGTCACAATTAGACAACATACTTATGTGTTAGGAGATTAGTCTAATTGAAGTCAAAAGTCATTTTATCACTCGAGTTTCCGTGTATGTAGTTTTTGAACCTGGAGAGAATTCGAGCGAGAAACAAATTAGTCGCTCATTGCGGCAACGGAGTGAATAAAATCCATTCGTTTTCCTTTTACAAAGCTTATATCAAATCAGTCTGTCTGTCTGTCTGTCTGTCTGGTAAAAAGTTTCCACACGCTCCAATCTCAAGATGGAATTTTACCCAAATTTTATTTCTTTTTCCTAACAACACAAGAATAAAAAAAAATTTTTGTTAGTTAATTAACTATAGGTATCTTTTTGGTATCTCGAACACTGGAAACATGGTAATTGACTGCAGTGGGGGGGGGGGGGGATGGCAGTGGGCAGGGTATGAATCCGGGACCATCAAGGTAAATAAGTCCTCTTTATAGGTCGCCGCTTCAAAGTATGTTTCAAACAAACAATACGTAACGATACAATCTTCTATAGTCATAAGCACCTCCATAGCAGAAGACGTGAGACTTGATTTCGAATTCAAGGTCGTTTCCCTCTTTATTTTTATTTTTTTGTAAATGCTTTTAAAAACCGATTACGTAAACTTCACCCAGATATCCCTTTCTTTATCTCCTGTTATGCTTCGACTCTTCCGTCGTGGTTGAGAAGCCATGCTCACATTTAAGAATAAGACGTTTTATAAGTCTTTTTGATAGACATTTTTCAAAAGTTATCCATAAAATAATAAAAAGCATAACTTGCCGACGTCATCAATGAAACGCTAACCCGCCTAACCCTACTCAAACTTGTCATGAACCAGGCCTCGCATGAATGAGAATTACATGTTAAAATTTATCTGGCGTGAATTTATTATAATTACCATTCTGTAGTATAGAATTATTCCTTCGCTAGTGCCGTTTTTTGAGCGCGTGGTTACTGAAGTGGGGCGTAGCTAAGAATTTTCCATGATTTGGGAGCCAGGGGGGCTTGACCTCTTTGGCGGCCTCTGCATTTTGCGTAATATTTAATATTCAATGTAAAAAACACTCAGTTTTTAAATTCTCCCCACCCTCCCCCACCCAAGCTACGTCATTGTTGCTGAGTGGTTAAGCGCTCAAACCTGGGTCCTGGATTCGAATCTCGGTGATAAGTAGATTTTGAATTTCGGGATTTTTAGGGCGCCCCTGAGTCCACCCAACTCTAATGGGTACCTGGCACTATTTGAGGAAAGTAAAGGCTGGTGGTCGTAGTACTGACCACATAACACCCTGCTTGTTAATCGTTGAAAGAAACAGATGACCTTAGCATCATCTGCCCTATAGATCGCATGGAGTGAAAGGGGATCTTATTGCCGTTTCTAGCACTGATTAAGACGTGGCACCTGAATAGCTACGCACAGTTGTAGAAGTGAGAGTAGGAAGAGGAAAGGTCTACGGTTGGCGTAAACTGGTGTGTGATGCTCCTTAGTTGTTGAATACCACATTATGACATAGTCAGACAACCCTATATCAGATATCCCTCTATTACAGTCGAATCCGATTAATTGCAACGATTTATTGGACCAGCCGCTTATTCCTTAAGCACCGAAACAAATCCCGTTAAATTCGTAATTCGTTTATTTGAACCCTAATTTATTTTGAACGGACACAAGATGTGAGAACAAATATGCCCTATATAGGAAAAAGAAAGAAACACATTAAAATGTCCAAACTTCAACAAATCCCAAAGTAAGAATAATTAGTATCAATAGACAACGTGTTTCGATGATTCAATGGGAATAGAGATTGCGAAGCAACATTAGTTGCTCGAGTCACAGAGAAGTACATGACTGCATCGGATGACAGGAAAGTGATTCTGATGGGCAGTGCCGGCCTTACGAATTACTGTGCCCAAAATTTATGGACGCTTGCGAGGCTTCTCTTCTAATTTTTTTTTTTTACAATAACCACTTGTTATGACATAATTAGGATTTAGTTATTTGTTTCGGGAATAGGGGGAAAGTTTTACTTCGCGACGATGACGTAAAGCTGGTTAAAAAGTAAGAACGAGGATTTGATAGAGACAAGACGTTTTTCCTATCACAGCAAGAATAAGAAGTAGTTTACGGACATAGTGGACATCGGACGATTCCCTTTGTGATTATTAAACATATTTGTTGACCAACATCAGCGTCCACTACACATCTGAATTGTTTCGGCCTTTCGCCGGTGTTACTGAAGTAGTTCGAGTTCAGTGTTACCTCCAGTCAGACTTAGTTATATTTCAAAAAATCAACACCGCGCGGAAGGCTTAACAAACCATTACTATTAATTAGATCATTTGTCATACATTTGTTATACAACATAAATAGAAAGCAACTCAAACGCAATAGGCGCTTGTGTGTTAATTAAAGTTACGTCAATTGTACGATACACTCAATATGTTAACCCTTCACCTTTAAAAGCCTGTGACAAGGCAAGAGCCATGACTGAAAGTAATATGCTGATACAGTTAATGTAAATCGCCAAGCCAGGCGCGGCTGATGCCTCATTGGAGTGTAAGTGACAAAATAGGATGCTAGGAAATTATTTGAAATTTAGCGTCGCTATATCATGTAGAAGTCAGTCAGTCCAAAATGCTGCGGTGGTGATCTTGTTCAAGCGCAATTCGTCACGGTTCACTCTGGATACATTTTCCAGACGTTTACTGGAATTTAGTAAGCACTTTTTACAAAGTTTGCTTCGCATTTTCAGTTTTAATACATTGTGTTGCAGATCTTTTCGAAAAAACGTGATTGCACATTAATTTTCAGGGTATTTGAGAACCTCTCTACAAGGCTGGGTGACGAAGGTTGATCATGCACACGTATTGACGAGGGGGAAAAAAAAAGGGGGGGGGGCAAGTACGTGGCGGCAGCCATCTTGCAAATGAGGCGAGTCATTGATTGGCTGCGGTTGTATGGGAACTAACCGTGACCTTTAAACAAGGGGAGATTATCAGATCTACGTTTTATTTTATTGTTCTTGCTGATAGGCTCTCTCTCTGTCAATGTATGTCTGTATGTCTGTTTCTTTATCTATCTATCTATCTAATCTATCTATCTATCTATCTATCTATCTATCTATCTATCTATCTATCTATCTATCTATCTATCTATCTATCTATCTATCTATCTATGTTTCTGTCTATCTATCTATCTATCTATCTATCTATCTATCTATCTATCTATCTATCTATCTATCTATCTATCTATCTATCTATGTTTCTATCTATCTATCTATCTATCTATCTATCTATCTATCTATCTATCTATCTATCTATGTTTCTGTCTATCTATCTATCTATCTATCTATCTATCTATCTATCTATCTATCTATCTATCTATCTATCTAATCTATCTATCTATCTATCTATCTATCTATCTATCTATCTATCTATCTATCTATCTATCTATCTATCTATCTATCTAATCTATCTATCTATCTATCTATCTATCTATCTATCTATCTATCTATCTATCTATCTATCTATCTATGTTTCTGTCTATCTATCTATCTATCTATCTATCTATCTATCTATCTATCTATCTATCTACCTATCTATCTATCTATCTATCTATCTATGTTTCTGTCTATTTTTCTATCTATCTATCTATCTATCTATCTATCTATCTATCTATCTATCTATCTATCTATCTATCTATCTAACTATCTATCTATCTATGTTTTTGTCTGTCTAAGTAACAAGCTAACTGACTAAAAATAGTTATATATGTTTTCACTGTTATCTTTAAGACCGATACATTATCGTTGGTCTGCATTGGAATATCTCGACCCATATTTTTTTAGACCCTGACCGAAAACATTCGTTATCATCATCATCCTCCTCTGTCCTTTGAGTTCGTCATGGAACGTTTGGCCTCCTTAAAAACACGCCACTCTCCACAGTCTCTTGCTAGTTTTTTAATGGCTTCCCAGCTCTTTCCTGTCCTTTCGGCTTCATCTAGTACACTGCGGCCGCAAAGGTTGCAGTGGCCTAAGACCGTCCCTGGCTCCAATCAAAGACTTACGCCAAGCTCCAAATCCATGGCCCGACTATTGACGCGTTGCGATGCCTACCTCTAAAACTTATGACCAGAGTCCACAATGAAACCAAAGAAGCTTGATTTCAATAGGCTCGAATATTTATTTTATTTTTACGGCCTTGCCCAGAAGTGAAAAATGTTTATGACCAGCAGCCCGAGAAAGTTGGACACAGGTCATATCAAAGATCTTGGATTTAAAAAGTATCAATGTCCGTCTTCACAACTCATACACTTCAATGGTCCACGCATCACTCTGTCTCAATGTCTAGTTCTATGTCTTCCCACGTTTTGATATGCTAATTTCTTATTATCTACATTCTATAAATAGACACTAATACCCTTGAAAGATTAGAGATTAGTATGAGACTTAATGAACGCTTTCTTCTGGCCTCCCCTAATTTATGAGTCACCTTTGCCAAACTGTAACGGATTCTCAAACAGACACACGACTTTAAATGGTAAAGTTAGGCCTTGATTTCTCAAACAGACACACGACTTTAAATGGTAAAGTTAGGCCTTGATTTCTAAAACAGACACACGACTATAAATTATAAAGTCAGGCCCTAATTTTTCAAAACAGACATACGACTATAAAGACTATAGACGATTTAATTTGACGGTAATAAGGTAACAAATGTCAAATAGTGTCATTATGAATGTTACTTTTTTTACTACTTAGTTCACCGAATTACATAATTCTGAAACCTAAGCATGGGGTTTCTTCGAGAACGTTGTCTAGCCAGCCCCTAGAGCCTCTTCTGACAAAACCAATATAAAGTGAATGCAGAGCAGTGCGAACACGACTACATTAGTAAGAACGTAGACCTTCAGGTATACACACCTGTACATAGGGAAATGACACATCCCAGCGGGTAGACTGTAAAGGCATAGGAACATGAAATAAAAAATATAAATATATCAATATATAATTACACTATAGACGTGGCCAAAGGCCGAGCACACCGGAGACCCTCAACATCTTTCTTCTCCTTGCCTCACTAACCATTTGTAAAACGGTAGCTTGAGGAACGCGGTGGCTCCCTCCCGTTCGCCCTTTTTAAAGCACTCCTACGGTAGTCTTGTTTTGCTTAATCGCTTCCTCCTACAACTCCTACGATCGTTTCCACCATGTGGTCACTATGAGGCAGTTTAACCAAACCTGGAGACCTATGCTGCAGACGAGACCACAGACATAAATAGATGGTATAGAAAACTAAAAGGCACATAAAATATATACAGTCGGTTTCAGACACTATAGAGAGACCTACAGATGCAGCACAAGTAGAGTGTAGAGTGTATACATGGACTGTAGATTGTCACGTGAAACTTAAAAGTACCAAATATATAATGCGACCATATTTATTTTTTTGCCTCACGATCTATTTACCAGATCATTTCTCTGACCTAGGTCAAACGTAATACGCTGAACGGCAAAATCATCGACAGGCGATATGAACATAGACTCCGGCTCTGACATTTGACATTTCCTGTTGTAGCGACAAATAAGAAAATGTCTACAATTACTTTTTCAAGCCAAAGTAAATCTATAGTGAAGTGAAATTGTTTCTTTACAAGATGTACAATAAAGTAAGGTGCAAAATTTATAACATCTATTCAATATATATATATAATAACATTGCTATTGCATAACAAAGTAGAAACAATTGGATCTTCTGGTAATTGGATATAGACTTTCATCCAGCTCTTATTAAACTGTATTCTTAAAATCTTCTAATGAGTTATGGTCAAGATGGTATTAGCTGTAGAAAAAACAAAATACGAAACGGCGGCTAAGTGAATCAATGTAACAGATGAAAGATAAAAAGACTAGACAGGCTTTGGTCGTTAGACTGGACCATTCTCAGCAGACTTATTAAGTACGACCGAGTGCAAAGAATGAAATGAAAGTGTGAAAGAGTCAGCTCTGGTGCTCCGTCGTCAACAAATAGATCGGTAATTCATTCATATTCATAAGTCATATGGAATCACCCCCCTCCCCCCCCCCCCCCCCCCCTTTCTTTTAAATGGGTATCTTAAGCTCACTCGGATCATTGGGAACCTTTTTCTCCATTTTTCTCAGTCTTTTTGCTAGGATTAGAGTCTCTTCCATAGACACGCTGGACAATTCCTTAATGTTGTCCAACCAACGATTATCCGCCTTCTTCTTCATCTTTCCCTGGTACTGTCCCCTGCAGAAAAGGTTTCGTGATTTCGTACAGTTTTAGCTTGCGTTTTTTTTTCTGACGCTAACTACAGAGGCAGAGAGGAGGATCCCAGCAATGAAATTAAGATGCTACAAAAGGATCCCAGGTATCAAGTTTAAAGGCTGCATCACAAACGAAGAGATTAGAGACAAGGTTACTGCAGCATTGGACCCCACGATGACCTGCTAACTATTGTAAAAAAAACAAACAAAAAAAACGCAAGCTAAAACTCTATGGCCATATCACAAGGTCTTCAAGCCTTGCAAAGACCTTCTTTCAGGGAACATTACCAGGAAAAAGAAGAAGAGGAGGTCAGAGAAAGCTATTGAAAGACAACATAAAAGAATGCCATTGAAAAAGTTTCTAACCAAGGCAAAAGACAGAGAGGCAAGGAGAAAGATGGTCGATAAATCTTGTATGGTGCCCCAACGGTCCAACTGACAAAGGGATAGGTGAAGGTCATCATGAGGACTAATTGCCATCGTGTTCCTGTTGGGGATGTCCACGTTATTGCTGCGGTCCTTGATACCTGGCATCCTTCTGTAACATCTCAATGGACCTCATTCACCAATCGTAAACAAACAACATTTAGCCACGTGATAATATTGATAAAACAATGAAAAAAAAACGTATCACGTGACAGCCTGTGCGTATTACGTAATTTGTATAGAAGAGATAGAGAATCACGTGGCTAAATGTTGTTTGTTTACGATTGGTGAATGAGGTCCATTTCATGGCTAGGTAAATATAAGAAAGAAAATCAATGTAATCCAGTGGTGCCCAAAATACAGTCGACGGGCCACATCCTCATCCGTTAAATTTTCGACGCTCCTTCCCGAAGTACAAAACAAAAAAAAAAAAAAGTTGTTCTTTTTTTTTATAAAGAAATCCCCTTTATGAATCTTGGGGCTAACCATTACATTATTAAAGCGGTATCTAGGATCCTAATAAATTTTAATTGATAAAAATGATAGATATACATAAAATATCAATGATATTGTTTATTTTATCGTTTCGTGTGTAGGAATAACAAACATGGATTTGTCAATGTAACCTTCAACTTAGAGTTAATGAAATTAACACAGCTTCCCTCCGACTTTAAAGGCGTTGTGAAAAATATTTGTATATATATATTTGAGATATACATACACTTCATTTTTACATACTGTACACTTTAATGAATACACTAGGTATTTATATGTTCAAGATATAGATTGTCTGAACAGAATACAAATGTTATCAGGACAAGATAGAAGTAAGCTGATGTTCCTATTATTACCCCTTGTTAGGTACATTTTATTTTTATATTTAAGCTTGTGGCCCATTGTTAGTAAAATAATAATTAGAAAATCTCCCATGGCTTAACATTATAATTCATTTTTTAAAGTATGGCTGTCTAGACCAATTTGTAAACGTTTGTTTGGGTTGTTAAATAATGTCTTTTTTTAGTGGTATGTAGGGTCTTATATCACCATGTTGTCATAACTTTTGTTCTCGGTGGGTCCAGGAGTATCTACGCAATAAACACATTGGTTTAATCTTTATTATGGAAGCATTAACTTCAAGATATGAAACCGAAAGAGGAGGGGGAAAGGTAGGAATAGGTGAGAGAGAGAGAGAGAAAGAGAGAGAGAGAGAGTATGAAAGCGTGAGAGAAAAAGTAAGTGAGAGAGAGGGTTAGAGGGAGAAAGTGAGAGATAGATAGAGAGATAGAGAGAGAGAGAGTATGAGAGAATAGAAGGAAGGAGTCAAGAAGGGAGTCAGAAAGGAACACTAAGGGACGGAGACAGATGGAGAGACAGAAGAGAGAGAATGGTAGGTAGGAAAGGAAGAAGAAAGAGTGAAGGGTTGTATTGTATTGCGGTAAGAAAATAGAGACAGACAGACAGGCAGACAGAGAGGAACATCTATAATCTTTATTGAAGGTTTGTTATCGCTTTCAACCGTTTCGGATGTTCCTTCAGATTTCAAGATAATTACAACCTAGCCCATACCTTCCGCGGGAGGGCGGGGCTGGACAGGGTTCGAACCCGGGAGCATCGTGACCATCAAACGACAGCACACGACCAGACAACTATTCCATAGTTACTGCCGGCCCCCGAAATAAAACCACCAAGTGACGGAAAGGGCACTTACAGTCCTATTGTCGAGTAATAAAAAGTTGAAACTAGACTCCGCTTTCCTAACTTTTAATTGTGGGGTTCTGTCTGTATTGGTGTTACTACACATGGAACTAGGATAACAGCAGTCAGCCATCTGTAATAGCAGTCAGCTGTTTATTCTGTAATCTGTAATAGCAGTCAGCTGTTTATTCAGTCATCTGTAATAGCATTTTTAGTCAGTCATCTGTAATAGCAGTCAGCTGTTTATTCAGTCATCTGTAATAGCAGTCAGCTATTTAGCCAGTCATCTGTAATAGCAGTCAGCTGTTTAGTCAGTCATCTGTAATAGCAGTCAGCTATTTAGCCAGTCATCTGTAATAGCAGTCAGCTGTTTAGTCAGTCATCTTTAATAGCAGTCAGCTGTTTAGTCAGTCATCTTTAATAGCAGTCAGACGCCAGCATCTTACTCTTACAGACAGTCCACTACATTAGGTGTGACGAAATATGTAAGTCGCTACTGGGTCTGTAAATTCACAAGAATTACTGTAATCGTCTGCAATATTCGGACTTTAAAAAAAAGTAACTTATTATTATCATAATGTAGGGAGAGTCAGGACTGGCCTTAGGCAAAGGCAAAGTAGGGGGGCCTCGCACAGGACTAAACAAAGATTTTTTAAGAGAAAATAAAATTGCGAAACATGGATCAAATCTCAAACACAGCAGAACTCTCTCTGTCTACTACTATTATTTAAAGTTTATTCACGAATGCGTACACCTACTTATTAGACTATACATGTTAGAAGACCTTTATTTATCCTTTCAATGTTATGTCGTACAGTCATTACTAGCCCGGTAATCATAAATCTTCATAGAAGCAAATTGGTTCTATCGACGCTATCTGAATGTAACTTATTTGTTGATTTAGATTTAGACCTAGTAAGTGATGTTTTTAATTCATTGCATATTTTTTAGTCTTATTATTTTTTTTTGTTTTTCTATTTCCTTTGGGACCACCCTATTCACTTGGTATAGACCTCCAACAGCCAATTGGCTGGCCCTGAAAGAGTTAATAGTAACAAATAAATCCCATCTCATTTCTATCTGTAGGATTAAAAGAATGCTTAATTTTTGTTATAAATGACTGAACGATGAGAAGTTAAGATTAACTCATTTCCCCCTGGCTCCTCAAGCCTTTTGTATTTTCTCTCTCACAAGTGTTTCTTATGTCTATACCTACACTGTTTATAAGTTGTCAAGACGCCATAGTGATCTCATCACACACATTCCGCTAGCTACAATGTTGTTGATCTGGTCATCCCACCTCATTAACCAGTGGTGAGCTCGGAGGTGGGGGGGACGAAGAAAGGGTCAGTGAGTCCGCTACCTTAGCCTAGCCTAAAGAACACAGATACCGATGACGCCATCCACAAAGTGAACAACAACACACAGACATACAAAACCTAGAGAAGACAGGTAATTGTTTACATCGATAGACGAAAATCAGACTGATGCGCTCCCTGGTCATGGCCGCTTTCTTATATGCTTGTGAGTCTTGGACGCTGACTGCACAGCTAGAGAGGAGGATCCTTGCAATGGAATTGAGATGTAACAGAAGGATCCTAGGCATCACATTCAAACACCGCATCACAAACCAAGAGATTAGAGACAGGTTAACTGCAGCGACTGGACCTAATGATTACCTGCTAACTGTCGTAAAAAAAAAAAAACGCAAACTAAAACACTATTACAAGGTCTTCGGGGCTCTCAAAGACCTTCCTTCAAGGAACAGTACCAGGAATAAGAAGACGAGGCAGACAGAGAAAGCGATGGGAGGACAACATATAAGAGTGGACGGGCCTGCCATTGAAAGAGGTTCTAACTAAGGCAAAAGACAGAGAAGAATGGAGAAAGACGGACGACAAATCTTGAATGGTACCCCAACGATCCAACAAACTAAGGGATAGGCAAAGGTAAAAAAAGATGGACGAAGCTGCAATGAGTTAGTCATGTGTAAAGAGGAAAGATTAATGGCAACACCAAATGATCATTTACAGAGATAGATTTGTGTAGAATATAAAAGGAAAGACATATGAAATAAAAAAAGGGCAGAATCCAAACACGTATCTCACTTAATTGGGCTTGGTGGCCGAGTAATAAAACACTTGGCTTCCAAACCTAGCGTCCTCCGGTTCAAATCTCGGCGAAAAATGGGATTTCGGAATTTCAGGATTTTTAGGGGAGCCCACTCTAATGGTAACCTGATATTAGTTAAGGAAAACTAATGGCGATTAGCCGTGAGCCGCAGAAACTGATCACTTTGACCATTAACTGCCCCAAAGATCGCAAGGTCTAATAAGGTACCTTGACTTTACTAATTCTCTTAATTAATTCAATGACAAAATACCGAGCAAACAAGCAGAAGACTAAAATGAGGAAGCCCAATAAAATGACACTATAAGAAAAGACCTGCAACGTGGTAACGAGCTATTGGTCTAATCTGCCCACAGGTTATGACATTGCAGGTCAGTGTTCTGGCCTTTTATAACGATTGGTCAAACTTTGAAGCGTTTATTTACAAAGGAAATGGTCGTGGAGTCTTCTGTTCTAAGCGTCTCTATTGTCGTTACCTCAAAACACGTATTTCTGGTCTAATTCTATCTATTGTTTTGGTCCTGAGATTACTACACAAATTAGAATCAAATATATATTCTAAGAACACATGAAACTCGATTTTTTTTCTTTAAGACAGAGGCCCTAAAACTGAATAGTGTTTTCAAGATGTAAAAACGAGAGGCCGCAGCAACATAGATACCATTTAATGTACATTATCTTGATCTGGCGATATATCAACGGAATCTATATCACCCGAATGTTTCAACAAGTCGTTACAAAATGGTTTGTCTGGATCTTAATGTACAATCATCGTTAGTGTCTTTGGGATGTCAACAATAATCGGAGCCCTCTAAATAATGAGAGTTTCCTAAGGGATACTCCCCTATGAGATACTTCACTATGGGATACTCCCCTATGAGATACTCCCCTATGGGATACTCCCCCAATGGGATACTCCCCTATGAGATACTCCCCTAAGGGACTTGTAAGGAGCTTTCGCTGATACATCCGTTTACACATGGGGTGGCTTTATTGTCAAAGTGTACTTTCTAAGGGGACCTAACTGATAGATCTGTCTACTCTGAGCTATGGACTTTGAGTTCTTTCCCTTGTTTAAATCTGGTTGGTCTCTAGTCTTTGTGAATGGTCTTTGATGTGTATATGTGTGTATAGTTATAGAAATAAAAAATAAATAATTCATTGACCTAAACACATACACGCACACACAATACACACACACACACACACACACATATATATATATATATATGCTTATATACACACACAAACGCGCAACAAAGATTACAAATTCACAAAAAAAAGCAAATGGATTAACGGGTAATCCTAATCTAGTAGCTCTAGTTCATGGTACAGATATGCCCTTCTCTTTCTCTCTTTCGTTCATTCTTATTTTATTTCTCTCATACGTTTCTTTTTTTTTGTCTGTCTCTCTCTCTCTTCATTTCTCTCTATCCATTATTTGTCTGTCTCTCTCTCTCTTCATTTCTCTCTATCCATTATTTGTCTGTCTCTCTCTCTCTTCATTTCTCTCTATCCATTATTTGTCTGTCTCTCTCTCTCTTCATTTCTCTCTATCCATTATTTGTCTGTCTCTCTCTCTCTTCATTTCTCTCTATCCATTATTTGTCTGTCTCTCTCTCTCTTCATTTCTCTCTATCCATTATTTGTCTGTCTCTCTCTCTCTTCATTTCTCTCTATCCATTATTTGTCTGTCTCTCTCTCTCTTCATTTCTCTCTATCCATTATTTGTCACACTCATACACACAACACAAAATAAACAAGCCAATTATAGAGCAAGAATAACATATACAAAAAACAAAACAAAGGTTATATTAAGTGTAATTGTATCAATGTGGTTGTATTGGCACGGCATAATTAGGCCTGAAATCTAGGTGTGCGATTAGAAATATCTTTACCAATTGTTTTTGTTTAGCTTTAGCTTTCTGAATGAGCTCTGATCCTATCCACTTGTCTGGACCAGTTGTGAAATGGGGGAGGGAAGAAGAGGGTATTTTGTTGAATGTTTAAATCCATGCAAAAATTTTCACACTAGTTCTCAAGGGGACTAATTTAACGTATACCACCACATCTGTCATGTATGATTTCTTTCCCTTGTTCAAGATACCGAACAACATAATTAAGTAACAACATTTGATTAACTAATTGGTTAATTTGAAAACAAAACAAAAAATAATTTGTATGTTATTAGTTAAAAAGAAATAATTGTGCAAAATGTCAGTTTGATCCCAGATGGGGTGTGGGACAAATAATGTGTACAAACTTTTTACCATACAGATAGACAGAGAGACAGACAGAGTGGGTTGGTATAAGCTTTGTAAAAATAAAAAGCTTACATAAGAGAGAGTAGAAAAATTAAAATTACTACCACATCTATCAATATTGCAAGATTTATCTTCCTTTTTCCATGTAAACAAAATTCATAAATTACCACTTATTTATAGTTTTTTTTGTATTATTCATTATAAAAGTGTAGTCATCGACAATAAATGATTGTGCAAAGTTACGACTTTATCTTTAAATAGGAATTGGGAAAGAACGGACAGACAGACAGGCATAATGAGTTGATATAAGATTTATAAAAATTAGGATTAGATGGAATGGATGCGATATACGCCAACAGCTACGAGAGCTAGGAACAGCTATATTTCGACCCTAGCCGATGCCCAGGGGCTAGTCATCTCGAGCTCCACGAGATGAGATTAATTTAAGTCGTCTAACGACTGAAAGAGGAGAATGAATGGGAACAATTGTATATTACTGGAGTAATCATTCCGAAATTAACTGGACAATCATTCCATAGTCATTAGAATAATCTCAGCAGTCAGTCATTTTGCACTATTATGTCAATGGACCTCATTCACCAATCGTAGTCCATAAAGGCTGTCACGTGAGACGTTATTTTTTCATTGTTTTATCAAGTATTATCACGTGGCTAAATGTTGTTTGTTTACGATTGGTGAATGACGTCCATTATTCCAACATAATTTAAAATTATCTCTGCATTATAAATTCAAGCATTCAAGAATTATGTCGACAATCATTATAGTATAATAGAGATATAGAGTCATTCTTTTTGCCGTTTAAAGGGAAAACATTCCTTCATTATTTGGACAATCCATTCACCAAACAGAAATAAAAACAAACTATATCTTTTTAAATTCTAAAATGCTTTCTTGTAGACTATTATGGAGAGGCTAACTTTGCTCAACAAATGTATCTTTTGTATATCTCTAACTAGATCCAGTATTCTAGTCTAGACTACTGTCTTTTGATGTTACAAGTCTGGATCTATAATCACCAAACAAGAACCTTCTAAATGCTATACTACATCTCTATGTTCATTATTCTACTGTAGACTACTGTCCGTAAATGTTTATAAGTCCGGATCTATACAACCAAACTAGAGTCTTCTATATCATGTCCCTAGATCCAGTATTCTAGTCTAGGCTACTGTCTTTTAATGCTTCCAAGTCTCGATCTATTCTACATTATTAAACTCAGCCACTAGAACATTCTATACTTTGAGGAGATTTATACATGGGCGTAACTAGGATTTTGTTTTGGGGTGGAGGAAATGGAGGTGGTTAATTTTTCCTTTTTTTTTCCCTTCATTATTTAAACATTAGTAATTAAAACCGAAGTAATAGTACCTTATAAAATGTTATCTGCTTCTTAAAGGAGGAATCTTTTTATTTCTTTGTTTTTAAAACCTTTTTAGTTTCTTGTTTCTCTTAACAAAGTAAATTGGCTTTAGAAAATTGGATTTCATCATCGCCTGTATTGTGTTAAAAATAGATGCAACGGCTAATCTTCATCTTCTAAATGAAAAGCCTTCGTCCTTATTGTGACATTTTTATGTTTAGTTTGCATCAAGTAGCTTGAGTATAACAGACCCGCAGGGGCCAGTACGAGTTTGTATGTT